>JAVTVY010004829.1:0-41018 GCA_036873755.1 Hanleya hanleyi
AATGCGTCCATAATTCAACTTTCGTTACAAGTCAGCCTCAACCTAAAATTAAGGAGAATGGTGCATGACAACCACTATGAATAATTGTCACTTCAACACAAACGTACCCCACCTCCCCCGGAATATGTATTACCCTGTCTGCAACATAGTCATAAGCTGACTGGTAGCTTACAAACTTTTCTTTATCGCAGAGAAAGAGGCGGCATGCATATTAGGGAATTTCTCCATGGCTTTTTTTGATTTTTATATTTTCAGAACGCACAGCCGAACATTTGTTACTTCATAAAGCGGACCCGATCTAAAAGTAATTTTACATCAAATTGGCGTATGCCTGCCAAATCATTTTCTCCAAAAGATAGTCAATTTTGCTTTTATTTCCCGTTAAAAAGAGTCCAATCTGTGATTCAAAGTAATTTTGTGGAAATTTAGATACTCTATTCGAAGTACTGTTACTGTTTTTGTATAATCAAGAGACGCTGTAAAATGAGAAAAAGAGCCACCGCTCATCAACATGTCCACTAAGTGGAAATTCCAGGAGAGTTGCCGTTCCATGAACCGTATACGGAGGAGGCTTAGTACCTTGTATATGTGTTTTCTCAGGTAGTTTGCCCGTTTGATAATTTCCCTCCGAGTTATGGCCCTTGACCAGGCTGAATACTTTATGGTCCGACCCATCTCAGCTACTTTTTGATGGACATTTTCATGGATCTGTTGAATTTCGTAAAATTGCTCGTAAACATACAGATTGTCCAATTAACTCACGTGGAGTCCAGCACACAAGTTTGTCTATTTCTATTTTCGACGAGCCCACGTATGAGTCGAAATCAGTATATCATTTTTGTGTGGTAAAATCTCTCGCTTGATGGGGATATGCAAACACTATGTGCTCAAAACTATGGAGAAAACATTAATTTGCTCCTTATTTATTCTGCAAGTTCGGCAAGTGTAACATCACATCATGTCACATAGAGTATAGCGCAATATAATAAATATAATATGCTACCAGAGACTTTATACAAATATATAGGACATCCAGTGTTCTCTACATCAAAAGCCAGCTAGTAAAGTTCATGTTAGATTCCGATACCGATCACGTGGCGAAATGCTTAACAACTTATCCAAGACCCCCTCCGCCCCTCCCCTCCCATACACAAGTAACAAAGTCTCAAATGATCCCTTTAGGTGATTTCAGAGTTACGTGTGACGAGCATACACTTTCAGGCTAAATTTTGGATTTTCTTTTAGCATCAGGGATTTTTTTTAGCCCCTTACCAATACCAACAATTTACCGACATCAGAATGGTAGGTGAAATGGTTTACTCTAACGCTCATCACATGCTCTGCAATAATATGTCCATATCATTAGTAATAATGATCGCTTTATAATTGTAGTAGTAAATATTACATTGCTGGAATTTGCAATAGAATAAATATAGTTTACTTACCGTGCTTTCACAAAATGTCTGTATCACCCGTACATCCAAATAGAGTCCAGGAAATTCAAATTGAAAGGAGACATTTCCTGGAATAATGTTCGATCGGAGGGTACATTTAAATGTCACTCATTTCCAAATAAGGGTGTTCCCTAACATGGAGTTACATAGTCGACATGTATTATGTTTATTAATTCTTGTTGAATTTGGGGGTTAGCTACTCAGAAATGCATGTCATGTTTGCTGTGCACTTTTAAGAATGAACCCGCCCACCACCTAGCTAACCGTGCTGATAAGCAGACGCACTTTGGTGTATTCTATTCAAGTCCTCTGTTGTTGTTCTTTTTTGTTTTGTTTTATTTTATTTTATTTTTTTTATGAGTCCGCCCCAGTCTCCTTACTCAAGCTTATGTGATGAATCTGTAATACCTCAAGTTCGTTATTTTTGTTCACAATTTGGATACATCATTATCATTGTAGTTGCTGTTGATTCAATTCCCGATATTGTAAAAGGATGGCAGATTCGCGGACTGGACTATGACGCTGGAACAACTACTGAGTTTCGTCCAAGTACAACGATAACACAGTTCGAAAGTGGTTATGACAGTGGGCAGCTTGCCATCCACCAGATAGTCCATGGTTATACTGCAGGCCACTCTCTAAAAAAAGTTGAGTGAAATTTCACTCTTCCACTCTATACTTGAGTGAAATTTTCACACGACTTGAGTTAAATGCACTCAACTTGAGTGACATTCACTCAAGCATGAGAGTGGAAATTGATCCCACTCAAATCGAGTGAACTGGAGTGGTTTTGACTCAAGTTGAGTGAAAAGTAACTCAAGTTTGAGTGAACAGGTACATTTCACTCAATGCGTGTAATTCCGCTGTTAGTCGTAGATACAGTTTTCTCTGAGATATTGTAACTGAACAAAAGACACCCAAAAGTCAGTACAATTATTATGTGATACGAACAATTTTGATGAACATTCCCGAAAGTATGCTTGACCATAAATTTAGACGCTTTCGCTTCTCGTAATCCATGATGCATCTAAATGTACGTGGTTTCATGTGAATCCCTGCGTGGACTACATGCGTGGACTACATCTCCGACAATCTAATGTTGCGAGTCACGTACATCTGGGTCCAAAGACGCTATATAGCTAAAATATTGCTGAACGCGACATTAAATCGAATTCTCTCTCTCTCTCTCTCTCTCTGGGCTAGAAAACTTCATGCGACAACTAACCAACGCGATAGGTTAGATGTATCCGGTCATAAAAAGCAATTCTGCCTCTCCTAGAAAATAAACGCCATGGCTGTATAATCCAAGAAATCCGAGGTTCCGTAACTGATGAGGTTTTTTCGCATGCTAAAATGTAAATTAGCTAGCCTCAATCGAGATATTTTTGTCGTTTAAAATTAGAGTGATATTGAATCAATGACGTGAATGTCAGGAGTAAAAATGGTTCCATTATATGAAGAACGAACTCTCGATTTCTTTCCTGAATCGATTACACGGTGCTTTTGCGATGGGATTCGCCGTTCTCAGGACAATCGTGAGCAATCGTGCGGAGGGCTGATACATCACGTTTACCGCATTACTCGAACACTTGAAACCATGCCCGATGTTTTCATAAACAAAGGAAACATTTTACCCATAAAGTGTACATATTTCGATATCATACTGGGCCAGGGATGGGCGATATTTTCTTTGATAATCACCAGTTGTATACAGGTATCTTCTTCTTCATTAAAAAGCTATACCTTTGAAGCTATGCCTATACTGTGAAGTCAGGTGACTCTGTCAGTATGTCGGCACCTATTCCCACTTCCCTTATATGTGTTGTAATTTTTACCTGTATATGGCGAGATTCTGCTGGTGGGCGTTTCGTCCCTGAGGCCCGCCCCCTGTGCAGACCTTTTGGTCTTTGATATATGTTGGCATTGTGGGAAGTTGATGCTGGGTCGACATCGGGCCTTACAGACTAGTCGTTTGTGTTAAATGCTGTCATTTTCATCTGACGACGATACAGCTCACCAATCTCCAGTGTACGAGTTTTCACAGCGACACAGCTCACCAACTGCCAATATACGAGTTGTCAGAGAATTTCAATCATAGCTCTCTGAATTTGTATCTAATACCGCTTATGCCTGTGCTAGGGGCCGTGTGGTCATGTCATCCAAGTTGTCACATGAACAGGTACAATAAAGGCGTACCTGAGATACAACACATATCACGAATCGTTAGATTTTTGATATGTGCTTTAGAATAAGTTAACCAGAAGACTATACTGCGAAGTCATGTGGCTCTGTCAGTATGCCGGCACCTCTTCCCACTTCCCTTATATGTGTTGTAATTTTTACCTGTATATGGCGAGATTCTGCTGGTGGGCGTTTCGTCCCTGAGGCCCGCCCCCCCTGTGCAGACCTTTTGGTCTTTGATATATGTTGGCATTGTGGGAAGTTGATGCTGGGTCGATATCGCGCCTTACAGACTAGTCGTTTGTGTTAAATGCCGTTATTTTCATCTGACGACGATACAGCTCACCAATCCCCAGTGTACGAGTTTTCACAGCGACACAGCTCACCAATTGCCAATATACGAGGTGTCAGAGCATTTCCATGATCTCTGGATTTGTATCTAATACCGCTTATGCCGGTGCTAGGGGCCATGTGGTCATGTCATCCAAGTTGCCACATGAACAGGTACAATTAAATCGTACCTGAGATACGACACAACGAATCGTTAGATTCTTGGTATGTGCTTTAGAATAGGTTAACCAGAGGATTATACTGTGAAGTCATGTGGCTCTGTCAGTATGTCGGCACCTCTTCCGACTTCCCTTATATGCGTTCTAATTGCACTAATCGTAATTTCTGCGCAACTGGAACTCGACTACATTTGTGACTGAGATTGAGATACGATTGAGAATGACACGTTATCACTTAGCGATCGAGATTCAATTAGCGGGATTCGAACCCATGACCCGACTTATCGCGCCGATGCCCTACCTACTGAGCTATGCCGGCCCATAGGTATTACAATCGTGGATTGTCCCGGTGAGGACTAACCTTCTCTCTCGGTGTTGCAATGTGCGAAAATGGCTTTATAATGAATAAATGATATTAGGAATGGCGTATAGCCCGCCACTGAGCATATACACATATGAAATGATTGTTGGAGTGTACCGTGTGGACAGCTCTGGAATGTCCCACTTTAATAAGATTTACACTGCTAAAGATTTCTCGTTATTGTGACATTCTCTTAGAAGTTATAACACAGTAACTGAAATTGCAGTATTTCGCCGAAAATACAGAATCATATTCCTGGAAATAAATGCTCAGGAATGTATGAAAATGTCTATTAGCTGACATGACTGCGTTGTTAATATTCGGGCCATATCAATTACCTCAAGCCAGATGTTACGGTAAGATCAATGTATATGAATTTCAAAGGAAATTTTGACATACACAGCATATTTTCCATACAAATGATAATAAAGGCACTCAGCCGACATGCTCTCTCTATGCACATTCCTTTGTAACTAGCCATGTCCCATCTTACATACATTGTAATACAAGTGATCATTTATCTACTGTAACATTTACTTATAAATATGCTTTTAGATCTGCCACTTAGAATATATTACTTTGCACCTATTCATCTGAAATCCTTACAAATGCCATCTTGGTTAATAAAACTTGTATAATAAATTATTTCTGTCTGCATTACTCCACTTGCTTGGGCTCACTGTGACTATGACTATCACTATATTTCAAATATCTACAGGCAGTACGATATTCGTGGTTTCATCAAAGCATGTCATGTCCTCTTTGTGTCTATTATACAATGTATCGCCAAATTTAAGAACCTTTGACTGGAGGCGCTTGGCGATATGGCCCTGTTTTGTAAGTCTGTGAAAAGTGTAAAAAAAACGTGACGTTGATAAAAATCGTCACATTTACCGCGAGATCAAGCAAATGCTACTTGGTGAGATATGTATACGCCATATGCACATCCCACTGGGATATTGCTGACCAGAAAGAGATAGTTTACGATTTTAACAAAACCAATTTGTAAAATGAGTCTTCGTTTTAAAATGGCTATTTCCAATGAAGTATTCCATTTCTCGTGACATACATCATCACTTTCGGTAAAAGACAACTCCAACCGGAAATCAGTGTCTCGGATTTATAAGTTTTTGTCTCGTTGTTATTCTATTGCCTTTTAGTGGAAAATTTATTTATAAAATCGAGCAACTCCCAGTGTTAAACTTTGCATTTTAATTTAAAAAAAAACAACCAAACTATAATAACTATTCAGGGGAGTTCAGTAGTACAAAGTGTGTCAAACAATCATACCAAATTTCACTTCTCGAAGATAAATACTTTTCGAGAATTAACCATGTTCATGAACATTAGGTGAAAAAAAAAAAGAATAGCAAAAAATCGATCGAAAAGAGAAAAGGTGTTTAGGTAGTCTCGATTTTGGCAATCGGCGTTCAAAATTTACGCTGAAATATTTTTTATTGGACATCAAAGTTAAATATTGAAAGGTGATGATATCTGACATTATAGTTGGGTATATTTCCAAAATACTGTCTTAAATCCGGTGTACACCAATGACGATGATGAACACACTGATGCATTCCCTAAATAACATGTAAATGAGTGAACACGAACACATTAATGTAATGCTTCAAATGTTTATCTATTTTCAGATATTTCTGTTGCACCTTTTTCCAATGTGCATTTCAGCTGGTCTTTACTCCTGTCTGGTTTGGGCTTTTTGGGGCCTGTCCAGGCCTTGGGAAAGGTCATTTTGCTCCCACCCCACTTGATTATTTTTCTTACCCCTTGAGATAGGGATCTAAAACTTAACACACTATACCCTTGGGCCAAGCTCTACCAGAAAATGTACTACCAGAAAATGTAAAAATCCAAGACGGCCGCTTTAATGACGTCACAGTGATATCATTTTTTAAAAAAAACGGCATTTTTGATGGCTTTTTCTGTCAGATTTTTCGATTTTTCAATTTGTGCAATTTCTTCACAAAATCTGCGTGATAAATGAGTAAATAGTAATGTGATGCGAAATAAATCTTTTTCTGTTACCTCACATGTCTGCCATCTTCAATTTACCCATGATCCTCTGCTGGGGGTTATGCAAATAGGCTAAAAATGACCCCATTATGATAAACTATAAAGCCAGGGAGTATCGGCGATAGCTCAGAAAGCTTGCTAGGGGGAGGGCATTATCATGATGTCCTGCCGGCATCATTGAAAGCTGCTGACTGCTTCTCTCTTGAGTGAAAGTGTTTTATGTATACTATGAAGTATGTTTTTTTTCATTTGGTGCTATTGCAGCTGTTATATGGATTAGGCCTTTGGGTTATGGACGCGGGAATTCTTCAATGGACGACGGCTGAATGTAGGTTAGACATGACGATATTTTTGTCATAACGTCCTAATCGGTGACCATTACTCTTTATCTCAGAAAAGCTTTTCAGAGTATGCTCTCTAAAAGAATTAGATATAAATTCAATCTATCAGATTGAAATTAGTGACCAATCTGTTATTGGATGAAAACTATTAAATCTAATAGATTGAAAACGATAAAATGAATCTGTTGTATACAGAAAATTCAATCTACTAGATTGTAATTTTCAATCTAATAGATGGGGCATTCAATTGAATAGATTGGTCACTAATTTCAATCTGACAGATTGAATTTTCAGTCTAATTATTTTAGAGAGTGTATCTCAGTCGCATGTGTGAAAGTTTGTCAGTTACTTGCCGACGGGCGATGGATCTCTCCGGGTACTCCGGCTTCGTCCACCAGCCAAACTGAATGTCACCATATGAGTGAAACAAACTTAACATTAAGCGCGAAATCCCCTCAGTCGCATGTATCATATCTGCATACAACATGCAGGTTACTAAAATGATTAAGTCAGTGTGTACAAAGCAATGAGAGGTGGCATTGTTTATGAATCACAGGCTGCATTGTTTAGGATGAGATGCGAGAAGTCCTTATTATTAAGGGATCGTTTCCATTAATCGTTTTTTCTTCAGTCGCGATTTTTCTTCAATTTTATCGATTGAAAAACGATCAGTCGCGAATCAGTCGCGAGGATATCGAGAAAAAAATGAGAAAAAACGATTGAACCTTTTCTGGAAAAAAACCATTCTCTCGCGATATCGTTTTTGAATCGTTTACCCATGCGCGATCCGTTCTTGATCGCGAATCTTCAGTCGCGAGAGAATCGTTTTTTATCAAGGCGCGAGAGAATCGTGAGGCGGAGTGATATTTGACACATAGGCCGTGTTGCCGTCGTACGCCGCTCTATCCGCGAACTGAGAACTACATGTAATGTTGATTGCGGATTTGTCGATGGAAAAACCTATATTACTATACTGTACTGTATAAATGCGCAAGATAACCGAATAATATATATGATTCACGATCTATAGCCTCCTACAAGCCGAAGTAGGGCGTATGCTGGAAATATCTATACATATACCTGTACCATGCTTCCTGTGACGTTCGCGCTCAGATTTACTCTGGCGAAGCGTAAATGACAAAATTACATGTTTATTCAATAATCGTGTGAGTCGACAATGTATTAATGTTCAGTCATTCCCTTCATACTTTCGATAATTCCATCATATATTCATGCAACTTGGTATAAACAATACAGGGCGATAGTCACAATATCTTGTTTTGTAAATACCGGGTACAGGTCATAAGTGGATTTGAGTTCGTCGTTGATTGCATTATCAGAATGATTACGGCACAGGCTTCATAGAGGTGTGAATGGGCGCATGGCGATAATCCAGAACAGCTTAGCCCTCCAGCCGAGAATTTCTAGGTTAATTAAGGTGAAAAATAGTGTAATTAAATATGTATATTTTGTTATAGTAAAACATACATTAGGAAAGGGTATCCATTCATGTTTTGGTACAGTTTTTAAACTATTGAGATGTGAATAAGTTCAAAAAAATCACCATCAAGTTAATTTTATTTATTATAAGAATATTCGTGGCAGTGATTTCATATTTATATCAAATACATATCACAATGGTGATTGAATCGCATATAACGGTTGGATTCGCATATGTACAATACTTTTTATTTTAATTTTATATTTTGACAAATGAACTATGAATGATTCCAAAAGGAAGCTCAAGCCAAAAACCAACTGAATAGTATATAATTTCATCTCTTACTGGATTAACCAGTTGTGAAAATTTTTACAAATAGCCCGCGCTATATATTAATAATTAAGTGCTTTCGAAGACTCAAAACCCCGTATGATAATGTTATATTCAATACAGCGCCATCTATCTACACAAGGAAAATGGTGATCGTAGGACAAAAAAAACACGCGTACAGCGAAAATCTGACGAATCAACTCAAAATTTCAGCCCGCACAGATGCCAAAAACGTTCACGAAAAATACTACACAAGAAATCTGGAATAATACCAGCTTTAAAACACAGAAATACCCAAAATAATAGACGAAATTGCAAGCGCAAATGACCCAATCTGACCATATCCGGGTCTGTGTCCCGTACAAAATATATGTAAATATGAAGTTTTAATTATATGCATAACCATTATTCCTATGTATATATATAGATATTTTTTTCAATTTCTTTCAATATCCCCATCGTATCTATATAACCGCCATCTGTACAGAAACACGCTATACACTAGGCAAAGAATGGAAAAGGAGGAAGAAAAAATGATCGAACTTTATATAGTCTGACTGAAGTGTTAGAAACTCGAACTTGTATGCGGGTCAGTCAGGCTGAACCAATGGCGTACTATTTTCGGCTATAATCCTCAATCGTTTTTTTTCAATCGTTTATATTTTCTCGATTAAAAAGCGATTGAATCGCGATACCGCTTTTTATTCGCGAGAATTTTCTCGATTGAAAAACGATTGCCAGCAGAAAAAAGAAACCATTCGAACAGCGATCGCGAATTAATCGTTTATTTTGAAGAAAAAAAACCCATTCCCTCGCGCCTTGGAAAATCGCGACATCGAGAAAATTTGACGAAATAAACGATTCATTCGCGAACGATAATTGGAAACGGTGCCTAAGCGAGTCGTTGTCTATGTGATAACTAGTGGAGTCTTATGAACTATTGTCAGTACGCAGCAAAGAGTGGCAGAGACACAAATCATCACATGGATTATTTCTTCGTTCTTCTGGTGTTTTTGGATATGCTGTAAGAATAATGGCCTGTAACGATATGTCGTGTAGGGCCACATCTTTCCCCACCATCTTAACACCATCTGGCCTGGGCGATTTGGGGTGTACCGCAGCCGGGGGGGGGGGAAGTGCCCCCTATATATTTTCGCTATCGCTTAGGCTAGAGAGCTGAAACTTATCACAATATATGATTGGGTCAAGCTCTACAAGAAAATGTAAAAAACAATCCAAGATGGCTGCCATGATGACGTCATTTTCAAAAAGATCATTTTTGGACGATTTTTCGGTCAAAATCTTGGAATTTTTTATTTTTGTATTTTTTTCGGAAAAACTGCATGATAAATTAGTTAATAATAATCTGATATGAAATAAATAAGTTTTACCCACATTTCCGTACAGAAAAGCAACAATTTTGAAGAAATATGACGAAAACCGCCATTTTGAATGTACCCATGATCCTCTGCTCGTGGGGTTATGCATATAGGCTCAAAATGACCCCAATATGATAAGCTATAACGTCAGGAAGCTTCAGCTCTCCATTTTTTGACGTTTAGGAGATATCGCAGAAAGTTTGGTGGGGGGCATTTTTCCCCCCTTTTTGGTGATGCTAAGACATGGTTCAGTAAAATGCATATACTTGAGTTGAATCAACATGCTGAATTTTTGCGTAAAGTTTGTAGAAATATGGCGAAAACATCACTTTTCTGGCACCCCACATGGTCGCCATTTTGAATTTACCCATGATCCTCTGCTGAGGGGGGGGGGGGTCAAGCAAATAGGCTCAAAATGACCCCAATATGATATCTACAAAGTCATGAAGTCTCAGCTCTCAATTTTTTGTCGTACCGGAGATAGAAGCAAAAAAACAGCAATAGGGGTGGCGAAAAGTGCCACCCCCCAGGTCAGGTAGCGTTAAGCCGTACGACGTTGGACATTACAGGTTAGTTTATCTGGGTATTCTTATGCAGGTTATCCAATGTTGAGGCGTTTACTTCATCAGACGTCCATGATGCTCATCCATTACTACCAGATGAGTTGTCTGAGCTGGTCTATCATCAAAGCTCCCGAGCTAGCGTATCTAATTCCGCTTAAGCCAGTGCTAGTGGCTGTGTGGATACTTCATAATCTCCACGTGGACAGCCGCAATAAAAGCGTCCAAGAATCCAACGTATTCTCGGATGTGAATGTTAGATGCTGAGGGATGATTTTCTGTAGAGTCATATGGTTACTTTTTAGTCGCCAGGCGTTGTCAATTTTTCCCACCTCTTGCATATCGTTCCAAATATTACATGAATGATCTTGAATTTATCTAATGCCCCGCAACCCAGTGCTTGTGGTCATGAGATCATGTCATTCTAGAACATCTATAATGAAAGCGAAACTGAGATACAACTTTCTTGGGACCAATAGTATGTTCTTCTTTTTTTTTGTTGAATATGCAGTCAGAATATAGGAATGTGCTCTCATCGCGCCACCATCTTTTGTCATCACCCTTTTTTGCTGCATGTAATTAAATATTATATAAAAAACATCACTTTTATATTTCAATCGGAAGTAATTGTAACCACTGTAACAGACAACACAATTTAAACCTGCTAATTCATATTCTTCAACAGTTACACGAGAAGTTCTTGTTACGTATAAGTCACGTAAATATGACAATATATACTCTTGAATATATTCACGATTTTGAGATGATTGAACATATTTTTTTTGCGATGATGAAATGTAATACACTAGTTATTTGGATGGCAACTATATACTATATTATGTTAAACAAATATCCCCTTGGAAATCTAAACAACCATGGAGATATTATTGAAATAAATATTGCCCAGAACCGCAGGGCAAGGTGAACGTTAACCACAAAGTCAAATTTCCACGAGGTGTCCTTTGAATAACAGATCAGTCAATAGAACAAAATAGAAAGTGTGACCGGCTCTAATTATTTGATAATTATAGTTAAGTCATTTTCTTAATATTTTGATTAGTGTTAGGGTATTTCACTGCACTTTCCAACCTTCTGTTAACTCTACCAGGCCTTGGGGGAGCAAAATGGAGAGCTGAAACTCCGTGACTTTATAGTTGATCATATTGGGGTATTGTGAGCCTATTTGCATAACCCCCTCCCCCCCCACGAGCTGAGGATTATGGGGAAATTCAACATGGCATCCACGTGGGGTACCAGAAAAATTCTCAACAACATCATGGAATGGGCCAGGTGCCACATGTAATTACTGGCCATATGACCTATAGTTACTATCACGTTCGTTGATATCTGCAGTACATTGTAACATTGTACTGGTAATTGTGTTCTGGAAATATGTACTCACTTAGAGTTTCTTCGAATTGTGTAATAGACCCCAGGATTGTAGTGAATAACGCTATGGTATTAAAGACCAAATATTGACGTCCTGATACAGCTTGCTTTGTCTAGTGATGAGCTTATAGTATAATCATTGAACTGTGAACATTTGGAATAGTTTTTACAAGAAATAACTCGAGACAAGTTACATGTAAATTCCAAGAAGTTTTACATTATATATATACACACATTGTTTTGTACATGTATATGCAGGTTAACTTGTATGTTAATAACTCACTGATAAAGTGTCATATCATTGCAGGCAAGGTTCTGTTTTGTACAGATTTGCTCATGATATTTCTCTTTGTTTACACTGTAGACATGCAACGACAATAACACCATAGTAACATAATAGACTGGTTGGTCACCGTTTTGATAGGGTATATAACGGGACCGTTATTTTTAGGGTATAAAATGTCACCGTTTCTGGTATATAACATAACGTTTTGGGGGCATATAACATCACCCATTGCACATTAAGTACATTGTATTTGACCTGTTTGACCTCAGAATAAATAAATTTTTAATATTCCTACTGAACTCGGTGTACTCTGGCTTATTTATTTTATTGTAGTCTGCTAATTAAGGTAGCCAACAAAAGCATTACCTGTTACATGTACCATTATTTCATCAGTATGTCGGAGTGTTTGTGAATGTAACTGGTCCATGTCCATACACTTATACGTGCTTATGTATAGTATTATTGACTCGTTATCTGAAGTTACATGCCCGGACAGCTGCATTACTCTTACATATTACGATATATCATGCAAATATGTAGGCTTTTTATTATATGGAAAATGACACATACGAGTAACCAGGATGTTATGTATCCTCTTGGAAGTCACAGATAGCCGCGTTTTCCACTGCAAATTCGAATTTGGATGGGGTATTTAAACCTAATCAAATTAGGTTCACATGTATGCACGCCAAAACTTACATGTAACTCTGAGATGCTCTTTAAATGACAAATAATGTAAATAAATGAATATAAGGGAAAATATATTACTCTTGCAGACATCATGCTGGTTAAATAGGACAGTAGAGGCAGAAAGTAGATCGGAAAGCTATCATTGCGTACAAACACCAATACGTTAATAAGTCATGCTTGAAAATGGATGTATTTATCTATGCAACCATGCAAAACTTAGATAGCCATGCAGAAGTTAAAGATATTGTATAACTTCGGTTAAAAAAGTCACGTAAGGAAAAGCAAACATTTTCAATATGACAGAAAAGTAATACCAACAGCTATGATGTGAATCTCACAACGACCCAATTAACAAAAAAATACTGTTGAAATTAAAAGGGGCAGTAAACTGTGCGGATGAAAAATATAGTTGTAGGCATAACCAGATGTGTATAATAAAATGTTTGGCATGATATCTTCACTTGCCCTGGGAAAATATCAACACAGAGAGGCCTTGGAAGCACCGCAGTCTGTAAATATTTAGTCAAAAAGAATAGAAGACTATCATAAGTATAAGGTTTAATTAGGCTATTCAGCCTAAAATCTATTCGACTTGACAATAAATTCCGTCACAGCTTTAAATATTCGCACACGGTTTCGTTTTGGATATAAAAATGAATTTATAGTATCCATTTCCGTTGATGTAAGTTTTAGCAAAATTTGTTGTCTAACAAGAGTAAAAAGGCTGAACATCTCCCGGGACACCGCATGTATCACAATGCCCTGTTTGTTGTATACTAAGTCTGTGCAAATACGAGATTAGGGGTATGCGTCCAGACTCCAATCTAAAGAGTTGCACATCATGTAGCCTGAAGGTCATACTGAATTCACACCCTGACTTAGTTGACGGATTAAAACTGTAATAAAAACACCCCTTAGGAGACGAGTCCCACTCCTCTTGCCGCATACGATATAATGCAGGCTGGATTGTTACTGTGAGGAAGACAAAGCAGACTTGGCAAGGGAGTTGGGCCAATCATTTCCCCTTAAACCGCAGTGCCCCGGTTTCTATTCGAAAAACACTATACACTCTGGTAATGTATGGATGACAGTGAAATGTATTTCATATAAAATACCGGAACATTTCGAATAATTTAAATTGTACTTACAGAATCTGTCAAAATAACAGCTCTTGGTGGCTTGGACTTGTCTATCGAGCGTAAAGCCATAAGGATTGCTATCCGCTATACGGGCGGATAATCTGTAAGGTGCAGTGTACTTGAATTCCGGCACACAGAGAGCTGTCCCAGTTTTCCCATCGACTGGACCCATGAAACCATCCGCATATACCTATAGATAATGTGACCAGTTACTATGAATGTGTTTTCTGACACAAGATTGAATAATGTGTGGAGGTCTGGTTTTTTAATCGCCTTGAGGATGTTGGCTGAAATGAATGGTAGTTCTAACTTTCACGGAAGGGCTGGTAAGGGTAGTTGTTTTAATAAACCAACACCATTCGCTGCATACGGTTCGATCTGCTTTCTACACCTAAGGCCGAAGGGCTCTGTGCCTTGATTAGCAGAATTGTCGTGTAATTTATTCAAGTATCGTCGGTAAGGTAAGAAAATTAGTTGGACCTTCAGCTCAAAACTTGAGGCATTGCATTTTCCGCCTAATGCTTAATGACAATTCTCTTCAAGCAACTTGCCAGGCATTTAAGCGTATAGACCGCAGACCCCATGTACATATGCGTAAAGCTTGGCACTGTATAAAAGCTGAGCCCCATAGTCAAGGCGTGATTTAATTAGACTTCTTTACATAAGAAAAAGAGACTTCCCGTGAGCACCCCAAGACGAAGCGGGTACAATACGCGTAATATTAATGCACTTTTCACACTTATTAATCAAGCTGTCAATTTGATCAGCCCATGCGAGGTTTTTTATCAAATATCATATCAAAATATCTGAATGTAGCTGAAAACTTTAGCTTGGAATGATATATAAGTAAATCAATACATTTATCTGCTGGTTAAAGTATGCGGGTAAATGAAACTGCTTCAGACTTTTGAGGTTGAAAATCGGAAGCCCCAAGATTGCCCCAATTTGGCTATATCAACCAAACCAGCTCAAATGTATTTTAAAACCACTTGCAAATTGTTCTCGGGAAATTTTATAACCTTGTCGTGGTCAAATAATAATTTATTAAGTTTGGGATTAATCGCTTCAGGTAGGTCATTTATCATTATGGGAAATAGAGTGGGTGGCAATACACTATACTAACGAGTACCAGTTTGGACATATACTCTCTTGGAATATTCTCTACCGATGCGCACGCGCATAAAACGGGGTAGATAGAAATGATTGAATCCACCCAAACATTTTACCTGCCGTTTCCTATGTTTTTTTAAGCTTAGTTAACAAACCTTTGCGCCATATCATATGGTATGCTTTCTCAATATCAAGAAACACAGCAAGTAGATACTCGGTGTTTATTATATAGGGCGTTTTTAATACATGTTTCTTGGTTGACTATGTGGTCTAAGGTAGATCTATTTTTACAGAAATCTCTCTGGAAATAAGATAAAATGTTGTTTTTCTGTAAACAAAAAACACGTAAGGCGATTATTGACCATCTTTTCCACGAAGTTGCACACACCGGAAGTGAGAGCTATAGGACGATACGAAGGTCGGTATCGAAGTATTTTTACCCGGTTTAGCGGCAGGTATCACAATAGCATTTTTTCAAGAGGACGGTAAAAACCATACGAAACCATGTAGAGTTTAAAGCAATAACATAACGTTAAGACACGATTCGGACATATGCTGAAATATTTCATAGGATATACCACCCTCCCCTGGTGAGGAGCTCCTTGTATCCCGAATCGCTTGTTTCAGCTCAAACATGGTAAAATCTTCATTAATTGGCATGTCGTCAAAGGCAATATTTTCAAACAGATGACGGTTGTCTTGGTCTAATGTTTTTTTTGTTCGTTAACGGGTCAACAATAGTCCGCCAGTACCCGCTTTGTGTAGATTTATTTATCTTCTGTGCCTTTGCTTTCTTGTGCTTAAAATCAGTTATGTCCTGATACAGGCGAGACCGAGACGATTTATTTTTAGCCCTCTTTCTCTCTTTAATAGCCTGGCTGCATTCCTCGGTCTATCAGGAAACCTGGTGGACTTCGGAATGCTTGTCTCTGCAGCTTTTTCATGGAACCAATTAAATTATCATGAAAATCATTTGTATCGTCATGGGCTGAACCTTCCGTAATACGTTTGTCACAATCCTTGTTTAAAGAGGCCCAGTCAGCTTTTTTTGAGAATCCACCGTGGCATGCCACCCAGTTTGTTGGTGAAAACACTACAGCCAACAAATATATGGGCTGGGAAATGGCCCGAACCACATGAAGTGGAGTGATCAACATACCAGTTGATTTTAGCGGCAAGTTACCCGAGATAATTTGATAAGTCAATGGCAGACATTTCTCCCGTAATGAGATTGAGTCTTGTTCCAGGTCCGGTATTAAGATATGCGATATCGTAATCTTCCAATAGCGAATTAATTACAATTTGAGTCAAAATTCTCACTTCCCCATGCCAGATTGTGAGCATTAAAATCACCATCAAATATGAAAGTCGAACGAAGAGAAGATAAAAGTGCGTCACAGTCTCTTCTCAAAAGTTGTTTACATGTTTATATAAATTAGCTTTTTTGGCGGTTTGACCAGTTTTTAAAATGACCTCTATGCTTTGAAGATCTAGTTGCCTGAATGCGACTTCCAGTTCAACACACATAACTAGTTCATCGTGTGGAGCGTCAGTCCTGTTTCCTGTGTATCAGGGAAATGAAAACAAAAGGATTTTAGAAAACTTTCTTGCACACAAATACTATCAAGATCAGAGTCTTATGTTTGAATTAGGAGCCATGGGATACAATACTATTAAATGGTATTATATTGAAAGCGATCATAGTGGCAGCGGTCATGATGAGGATAAAGTTCCTTATAAAAACAGTTATTTATCAAATTAGGCACGTCCCTTGCCAATCAATAAGATAAGTTACGTGCGAAAAATACAGTCCACCCCCAAATACCTATGAGCCTGTCAAACCATCTCTTGGCCTGGCTATGCGAAAAAGCACTTCTGTAACAAATCCAATAATAACCTCTACGTTAAAATCGGGACTCGCTTCGGACTCACTTGATGACGTTCCGGGTACGTGATTGTTACACTATGTCGGGAATATCGGGAATTATAGATGTATAGTCCGGTGGCTTAAGGCCAGATTTTCGGTTTATCGTGACAGAGTGGAATAAAGCACCAAATTTGGCACACATGTCGTCAGAGGCACCGAGAACAATATCAGAAGGGGTGCCCCCGATTTCGAGGCCCAGGAGGCAAAATGGGGCCCATTAGGGGTCCGGGGTCATTTTTGGCCTATAAATGGCAATTTTTATCTCAGCGATTTTGAAAACATCATATATTCGCCATCCTTCAGGGTAAGAGTCTGAAAATTTCCACACTAATATTATTGGCAAAGGTCTATCGAGGAATGCAAAATAATCCAAGGTGGCCGCCGTAATGACGTTACAGCTACGTCAGAACAAAATATGGTCAATTTTTGACGAATTTTCGATCCGAAATTTTGAATTATTTTTTTCTATTTTTTTTTCTTGGTGTGAAGTATACAGTAAATATTAGAAAATAATCATATATAACTGACTCAGATGGCACGGCAGCCCCTGGCTGAGCTTTGCCAAACTGGGTCAAGTTGAACCAGATCCTTATAGAGGCAATAAATTTGTTGAGGCTACCATACAATGAAATCAGTGACTGGACAATGCATAGCTACCAAGTGAAATGTGTCATACTAATATAGCGTTAGACTTCCATCCACACATTTTTGAATATGTTATTCAGGATTGCTGCTGCTGAAGATGAAGTGGCGGTACCAATGCGAAAACTATGGGCTATTAAAGAGGGCCAATGCCGATTTTTACATGAGCTGAGAAATAGGCAGCTGAAACGGGCGCACCCTCTGGAAATTGGAACAGGGGCCCGGCCTCGGATGTGAAATATGTAACCGAAAATAAGCACGGATTGCTTGAACTGGACAATATCTAATATTATCAGTATAAACAAATAAACTGGTTTATGGGATATGTTGTTTGAAGTTGCGGATAATAATGTGCATGCTTTGTAACGGACCAGATTGATCAGAGAAAGAGACATCGTTGTATTAAAGAACATTGCTATTGCAGTCTTGTTCTGAACGATCTGTCAATTCACTAACGTATAAGAATGCATGAAATGCTACCAAGATCATTGCTCGTAGAAGAATTACATGGATACAATGTGGGGTATAGCATAAAATATCTTATGGAGGATATCCTTAGTTATGGGCAATCTGGTATCCGGCCGTGTACTTTTGACATGACCGTAAGTAGCTTTTTGGCCAGGAATAACTGCACAGGATCGTGTATTGCAGCCAAATTGTGCGATAGCCGATACGAATGTATAAGGTGTGGAGGGTGCGTACTTATTGAAATGCAAGAATGCTTTGAAGGAAACCAACTGTGACGATGAGATGAGGATTATCTTACTGGCACACTGACAAGTGTTATTGAGGAAATATCTTTTTACTTGTCATGCGCGCTTGTATACTTTCAAGGAAGATTCAGCAAGGGACGGCGTCAGAAGAACAACAGACAGGGTATTGGGTGCGACGAGCGATTGAGCCAAGGCGCTAGAGACAGCGCTTCCTGAAATTGTAACCGCGAGAGTTTGTCAGGAACAAGATTGTTCGGAAATATGTTTTGATCTGAACAGAATGTCATTTCGAAGGCAGGCAACTACTAACTGACGCACTAATTTCAACTACGGCCGTATTATCACAAAGAAAGAGACGTTATGATTTGCCAGTTTATGGCCCCAGCTTTCCACGTCAAGCATTGCTTGACAGTGATATGGGTAAGATGTTATGGTCATTCTTGGTCTATCCACGAGGATCCGAAAACAGCCGCCAAACCCAAGGTACCGGCAGTGTCGAAATTGGATACCCAATTTGGAGAAAGAAAATTAATTTTCCGTTGAAAGACTCCAGGAATACAAGCCAGGTATTAGCATAGGCTCTGGCTTTATTCAAGCGAATGTGATGGTAAGCCTGTGATACAACTTTTGTTAAATTCTATCAGGCAGCGGAGAAATGCCCTGCTGGGCACGACGACTTTACAGGCAAAATTGTGCGAGCCAATGAAAGATTGCAGTTCCACAAGTGTTATCTTTTTGCGGCGCGAGAATTCACCCAGCATGCTTTTCATGTCGTCTTCTGGAAATGGGGCTTTCATACTTCTGGAGTCCAGTTGAATCCCATGCATAGCCATAGTAGTTGATGGGTAGTAGGTCTTAGCATGTTTGATTGGAATGCCCAAATACTCACACAAGTAAGTGAAAGTGTTGAAAACTATAGAACAGTGGCTAGCGCCATTTGCACCGACGAACATGAAGTCGTCCAGTATGTGGATGACCTCTGATATGCCGAATTTTGTAGCCATAACCGATTGCAGAGAATGACTTGAGCTCTTTAATATCTTACAGGATGTAGAGCATCCCATCGAGAGGCACCGATACATAAATGCGGAAGGCATCATCTAAATAGATTTTTGCCATCAAGCTAGAGTGGCCATGTTTTTTAACTAGTGCAATCGCGATATCTATTGTCTACGTATTCAACATATCAGGTCCTGTTGAATCGCACCGTAATAGACAAGGCAGATTTTCCAGGGTAAGATACGTCGTGTATCACCCTAAAAGTATTAGGGGGGATTTGGTTTGATGTCACACTCAAGGTTATTTCACTCATATGGTGAAGGCCAGTTTTAATGATGGAGGAAGCTGGAATACCGGAAGAGAACCACCTCCGGCCCGTCGGCAAGTAACTGGCAAATTTTCACACATGCAACGGCGAGGCTCGAACCCGTGCCGGTTCATCGGTGTGAGGCTTGCGATCACCAGTGATGCGCCTTAGAGAACCCGGCCACCAATAGCCCCTAAAAGTATTAGGTTTCTCTCTGGGAACTAAGCCTAATTTTTAGCAAACCTTATTGTCAAAAGGAGGAGTTCAGAAGGGACCAGCAACTCGACCTTTCGACAACTTGTCTAATTTAGCTTCTACGATAAACGATTACGCTAGACAGTAAAGGCATATTTTCTCGAGTGTCAAATATCAAAACCGTTTGTGAAACTTGAAAGAAATAAATCTACCTCAGGGTAGTTACTTAGCACAGTTTTAGCCTGGTTCCAACCGGTGTTGGAAGAGTAACTCCCTTTGCCGCTGGATTTACACATGCTAATGTACGTGTAAAGGCCCGGGAAGAATCCAATTGGCAACATTTGATGTCACAACCGTGGCCTGTACGATAACCTGAAGTTTCATCCTTTGAAACAGATTTGTTTTTAGTACCGATAATCAGCATTGAGGATGGGGCGCTGGTGGCCATATTGGATATCTATAGAAAAGAAAATAGCCAATAACCTTCATGCATGCTTCATCGCGTCAATCATAACAAAGCTACATGTACACAAACCTCTCAATGGATTTATAAATATATATGATATACATTAGCATATATATACAAACACACTTACATGTGTATAGCAATAATACCATTATTGGTGACGCTCTGGCGGCCATATTGGATATTGAACGGGTAATAAAGTTTTCAATTATAGTTATTATTTTCTTCTTGAGTCACGCAGGCTCGTAAAAAAACAAATCTCGTTTAAAAAGGCGATTCAAGCTGTCAAATAGTCGCCAATAGGAGGCTGCTGTATGTATTATGGCGGCCATATTGGATTTATGCAAATTAAGGGCCTTCCACCTCCTGTAGAAATGGGCACCCCTTCTGAGATCATTCCTTATGCCCAAATGAGCCTCTCTGCAAAATATGGTGCTTTATTCCAGTCAGTCACGATCTTGACCTTAAGCCACCGGACTAGTAACAGTGGAATTATTGAGTACAATATGTCGGTATGTGACGAAAGGTTCTGTAGATACACCAGGTTGGGGCTCAAAAGTACGGGACTCAGTACTGACAATCTTTACCTCAGGACCAAAGGAGACTTTTTGAGATGTTTTTACATACTAGACTTTGTAGTTTTTTCGGGAGCCCCCCCCCCCCCCCACACGCACTAGAGTGTTCGGTAGAATCACAGCTTACACATCCAGGTTTATCTTTATTTTCACATTCTTCGTATCGGTGGTTTCCCTCACATCTCGGACATCTTGTCTGGCTGTTGCAGTCACTTGCCGTGTGAGACAATCTTTGGCACGTACAACGGGGAATGTAAGGTTTAGCTTTAAATAACCGGCAGCCTATACAGACTTCAATGTGAAGTGTATCTGAACTGAAATGCACTAGCATACGTATAGACGGGGTTTTATCCCGCCCCCTAGGGAGGCGCTTAGCACTGAGTACATTGTATTTCAGATCTTTCAGTTCATTTACTAGTTCTTCTTCAGATATGTCTTCAGTCACTCCATATATCACCCATCTGGACCCTCACTCCTCGAGAAAATTGCACTTTACGTCTACTCCAACAATTGTAGCTACGGACAAAATCATTTTGGTCTGTTTGGTCTACAATTACTTGCTGCCGTTCTTGTACAAGAAGTACAGTAAACTATACTATGGAGTGATAGCGTGCACACTACTCTAAGGGGACACTATATGTTAAAGCTAACACAGGTTAGAGAGGGTCACGCTGGGGTACTTCAGAGTAGGATATATTATTAGATCCCCAAAATCAGTAGTGCAGAAACCCTAGGTGCTTTATACTGTCTATACCAAAACTAGTAAATTCAATTATTTACCAAAGACCATTACAGGAAGGAAAAAAAAAGGCAGCAAGCGACAAACAAAATAAATAGATGAATGAAAAAGATAATCACGGGATTCTTTTTTAAAATTATATATACTTTGGTAGAACTGGATCAAAAGGAGAAGAAATAGGACGAAAAAGAAATATATATATATATAAATTAAAAAGTAAATAAATAAAACAGAAGCGAGAGGGTAGCTGGGCTACCTTCTCACAGAAAAAGGGAGGATACCACAGAAAACATCCATCCAACAATCTCAAAGTTATCGACACAAAACCAGGTGATGAATAAGGCCGAAACAAAAAAGGAAAATATACTCAATGGCAAATAATGAGTTGTCTGTACTTGACTAATCCCGGGCTGTACGATAGATATGCCTCTCCATGTCACTGGTCTGTGGTGAGCGATGAAAAAAAATGTGAAAATATGAAATGGAAATATTTTCCTCTCATATCAAGCATATATAGATGTACCTTAGCTAAAGAGAAAACATTTAACTAAAGGACCTTATTTGCTGCCACATTGTTTTTCTTCGGTTTCTAGAATATCGAATTCATACGCAATTATTATTCACTTCGGAGTATTATATTTTAAGTCAAACGATGATTGCCTCTGCCCCTCAGTTTGTAGTACTATCACCGCCCCGTGTATCTAATTACTGTTCAATCGTGGCACATGTCTCCTTCGATTTAAAGTATTTGCACATAGGTTTAGAACATATGTGACAGTGTTTCTACTCGTAGGACTTTTCGATGATTTATGATACTTCGTCTTTAGGCATCCACTTTATGTAGAAAGTATCTTAAATTCGTACCTATCTGAGCTTCTGGACCGGCTCGATGGTCCAAGTTGGACGAAAATCTTCCCAAGGTCTTCCCAAAGTTTAAGTTCTATACAAACCATTCTTTAACCAGAAAAAGAAAAATCTAACGGGGCGTTATTGTGAAGATGGTCTTGCGTCTACATGATCCTCGAAGTGAGTGTTTCGGTCTTCTCATTTTCTTAATGCAAGTGAAAATTTCCGCCAGTCCTCACACATTCTTAATGCAACTGTTGCAATTGTTTGTTTGTATTTTGTGCACAATCTCCATGAGGTGTTTGGCACAATAATATTCAAGTATTCTTATATCATATTTCGCCCCAGATTGTATCAGACCATGCTATAGCATGACATTTAATCAATAAAATTTGAAGTGGGTCTACTTTACACTATACGATATGTTCGACATTCTTTAAAATTTATTTATTTCATATCATCCCCTGCTGATTAACATAATCTTTACAATTTCATTACATCTTATACATATGATGTCATAGTTTATCTTAATTTCCATCGGTGCTATCTCCGATGCTTGAAGAGGATTGCGCGAGATCAGGGAATTGCAGTTCATCCGTTAGTCTGTTCATCCATCTGTTCATTAATCAGCTTATCCGTCTTCCCGTTTCCTGGCATTGAAATTATTAAAAAAGTCAATATGCTGAAAGGAATCTCTCCAATTTCGGTATGTGGATACCATGCAACAAGATGTCATCTCTGATCGTTTATATCACCAGGCTGCGCAAAGTGGGGCCTAAATTGAAATTTTGTTTTCAGCAATGAACATGTCAAAAGGACCTCGTATGGTATCAAGATGGACAAAACTCCCCGATGAACAGTCGGTCCTTAAATCATCACGTGACTCCAGTCGTATGAATAGATCTTGATCGCTTGGGATCGCGTTTCAGTAACACCTGTCCATATGTGGAGCCACCTAATGCCAAGTTTAAATTCCATATACTTGCCACCTTATGTAGTGTTGACAGACTGGCTGTGTGACTGGACAAAAAAAAATTATATATGTCTACTATACAATTGATTATTCATGTTATTTGACATTAAAATTTTGGGCATCACAAGTTGGTTGTATTGCATTTTGAGTAAGTGTTGAATGGTTTGAAAGTTGTTGTCGGAATGCAATAAGATAAGTTCAGATGCACATTTCAGAGGGTGCCTATTCTCATGCCTGTTCATATTCTAACATATGAGGCGGAGAATCTTTCTTTTCGGACATCTTATAAAATAATAAGAGTGAGCTACATCATTTTCGATATTGGAGTCTTTGTCCACAGAAAGTTTACATTTCTTGCATACAATCACAGTTATTCTCTCAGAATGAGGTTAGGACTGATATATAAGACATTATCGTCATCCTAAGATGGAACTATGGCACTGTAGCGCCCAGAGCATTCTATCGTAATGATATAATCTATAGGGTTCTGTAGGACAGATCCGGCCCTATAGGATCATATAGTATTTTGGCACTATTGCTAAAGGATCCTATAGGAATGTCCTATAGGAAAAGTACCAAAATCCTATAGGACCATATAGGACATTTTCCTATAGGATTTTTTGGTCAATGAAAACCGGATGCCAAACCATTTCTAGTCGTAAAATGCTCTTCTTGTCGGTGCTGAAAATATTATATTCCTTTTATTTACTTTCTTGTGGATTGTTGTTCACAAACTGGTCCGGTCTTTTCAGACAACGCTCATCATGTTCACCGTCCGGTCATTCCGGTACCCATGGCGAGTACGAGACATTTTAGATCAGAATAAAACGTGTCAGCTGTGTTATTAATGCCTGTTATGAATGTATTTCTTCGTAATACTTCAGAAAAGAGGTAGACACATGTAGTTAATTTTTATATAGCTGCCCCGCAGATCCAGGCAGCCCTTTATAATCTTGCAATGACTGTCACATTCTCGCTCACTTGCAAAACTGAATAGGTCAACGACTGTTGCACGAGCAAGCCAAGCAACACTGTTTTGTGGTGGAAGACGAACGTAACAGACCAAACATATCAAGACGCAAACCGTTACTACAGCTGTTGTCGATTGATTTGTCCATTTTCGATTATGTTCTGGTTAGGATTGGATTTAAAACGTTCGTATCGGTATTTGTTATGTACGAAATTACCACTGAGACGTGTTTCATGCTTCGTCAAATCTCATCGATTGCTTCGCAATCTCGGGGTTCTCACCTCTATGTCGGTTGTAAACTATTAAACATTCCATTTTGAATCATCTGTATAGACATGTGATCCACATGGAAGATCTGTACTGTGGCATATAATACAAGTAGCTGAATGTGAAAGAAACAGTTACTCTTACATACATGTCAAATTCTTTATGCATTCAACACGTTCAAGAGTAAAGTCATTTAACAGTCACGCCTATATTCTGCACGCTAGCTGTTTGTATCTCAATGGACATAATGACACTGATAAGAGTTAAATATGCTTTCTGGAGAGTGGCCTTGTGGATATTGCTGTGAACACTGCCAGCTGATTTAACAAAACAAAAAATGTATCAAAAGGTTGAATTCAAAATATTTGAACATGGTTGACCTGACATCAGATTGAATGCTCCACCTTATTTTATTTACAATAACTTTAATAACGAATGGATCCCCCCGATATTATATTCTCGGATACTTGCACGGCTTTCAAGTGCACAGGTATATGTATGGTGTGGAAAAGTATGGCATACATCCACATTAGTGAAGTGGAGAACCACACAGTGAACGCGTGAGACGAGAGTGCACATTGTCTATGATACCAACTGTCTAAGCAAACTGGCATCTTCACCGACTGAATTAAGCCTGCGAGAGAAGCGAGAGTTACCTTGACGATTTTATATGTCTTTTCATACCAGTCGAAATCGATATTTTTATAGCTAACAATGGATCAGGTTATTAGGTTTATTTTATAGGTACAGTTCTGTTGGAAATACCTATCACATGTCACAAATATGTACCCTACCTATACTTTACTCTTTATTGTAAAATTTATGCAATCGCATGTTTCATAGACAGAGGAGGAGACAAATCACGAGATTGAGAATATTCTCGTTAAGACAAATCTCCATTAATTCAGCATATGAATGACATGGCTGGTTCACATGGCTACTGTGATGTTCAGAAGTGACATGTTTTCATTCAAGGTAGTTGTTTATCTACATTATTCACAGTTGTGTGGCAGATATGCTGTCCATATAATCTCAGTGTGGGGAACGATCTTAGTTAATACTGTGGAGTACTTTCTAAAATGTGGTAACTCTCAAATTAATTGGCTTCATGAACAGCATAAATCATAATTGTAGACTCCTGTTAATAGAACAGTTTATCGGTCCCAACTCGACCTGACGTTCGTTGAATCCCGCCGCCGCGATTGGGATAATGTAACCACGTGATGTCGTCCTTATACCAGGAATTTGTGGGGGGTTGACTCATCTTTAATTAAGGAGAATCGTTACCTTCCGTTTAACGTTTGTCACCCGAGATACCCGACAAAACCGACATTTATAGCAAATGAGCATTCATATCAGCTGAAAACGAATAACTTGGACTTACCATTTCTCTCAAAGCTGTCAATTTATTCGGTAGTACATGCGGTAAATTTATAAATAAAGAAATTAATGTTTAAAGAGATATTTTTCCCACTGAAAATGTGTAATAAGTGCACATTTTTGACAGAACCCTAACACCCCATAGAATCCATGTTATTTTTCAGATTCTCTCATTCATACAAAAATGACTAAAATGGAAAATACAGGGTCAATATATCTAGTATTTGGATATGGTCTTCTTCGATGCAAATCTGATAATTCGCGGCGCTTTGCCAACGAGCCCCTTGAAGTTGATCCAAACGGACAATTAAATCTACCGTGGAAGAAATATGTTGATGCCGACGTTTTGTTATATTTTTTGGATATGACTTTGCGGTTTCAGAAATGTGGTTACCAAAGCAACCAACATCCAGTCGGTTTATTCTAGGAACGTGAATAGTTGAAGTGATTCTTTAATGAATTCGCTGCATATTTAGTAATTAAGATTCCATAACCCGCGCAAAAACAAAACCTTTCATAACCTGTTGCTATGGAAACCGTTTCTCTGAATATAATTATTTCAAAATAGCCTTTAATAGTTTGGATAATGTTACAAATATGCCACATTATAAATTTGAAAGATACATAGGATTACAGATCAGTGTCCACATGAGTACCTTCAATAAAAGCGTGGCTGGGGTATAAATCATCACAGAGATCACTTTTGGTTAGTAAAATGATTATAGAAATATTCAGTCAGTATATTGGTTTTTTGGTCCTATGACTTCTTGTCAGTACTCCGGCATATTTTTCCACCGCCATTTAAATGCTGTGTTGGCATATTTTATCACGCAACATCTAATACATATTGGCGACACGAAATAATATAAGAATACATGCAAATTTACTTGAAAGTTGGTCACTGAGAACACAAAGCGGGTAATATACCGTACACGTTCTTCCCTAATAATGTCAAATGGTCACTCATACAATTGCGAAAATGAAATATTATAGGCTGGGAACGAGTGAAATGGGATATATATGGAACAGTTGTATAGACTTGATAATTGTGTGTCATTGTATAAAACCAATCTCTAATAAAAAAAGTCATGAAGTGCGTACTTGGCAGCATCTATCTGTCTCTCCACTCTGGGTGATGGTCAATGATCACCACCATCGGGTCGCTAGCAGTTTCAACGTTCTCAGTTTCCCATGAACTTATATGTGAAGTACAATAAGTTCACAACGAATACATGTACCATGCCATGTTTGGCGGTTTTAATTTTGCACTAGTTTGGGAGATTTCCAAACCCTCGCAAACAATGTATATAACCATTTTGGCACATTTCGCGTGATATTTTAGAGAAAAATCGCGGATTAATCGTATCAGCCCGCTGATTCTGCCCATCAATATTTTCTCATTCCAATATTATTAGCTACTATGTCTCCTACTTCTCTCCGTTTAGAAGCAGGGGAGAACAGTTCATTAGGTGGGTGATGAGGGATCCCTCCCTCACACACACAGACCAGATAATGCGAAGGCTTATTAGCATTCAATATTTCAGATAAGCTTCAAGTAAAAGATGAAATCACGACCATCTGTCAGTCTTATCCATCTAAGCGGAAGCATTTTGATCACCTTAGATTAAATATATATATGAATGTTGAACAGCATCCATTCGCTATTTTAGTCATCCACCAGTTTTCGCTGAACATCGTTTGGTATTACAGCAAAAGTCGAATTACAGGCTTAGCGAATGTCTTCAGAAATCCATTCGAATTTGAGACTTTTTTCCTGACCTAATTTTTGAAGGTTGTTTAGTGACTCAGTCAATGGGTTTCGTAGGGACAAGGCCACTATTAAAAATAGTCCCGATCCGTTAACCCCTTCAGGCAACCTCTGCCAGAGAAGGGAATTGTTTTCAATATTTTTTCGGTCTCTGTTGCGAGGAATAATTGAAGGCCAGTGGTAGGTGATTGGAGTATGATATGTGTTTGGTTCCGCTGTGAGTTTGATTTTAACTCCAGGTCTAATAAGGAGCTGCTAAGAGGGACAATTTGGATGCCTGTGCACCGCTTTCTGAAAGCAGAGAAAAAAGCCAAAATTATGACGTCATTTTGTACGAGCGCGCATCACTCAAAATTTTGATGGGCGACCCCCGTCAAGAAGCCTCTCCGGTTGTAGCACTTGAATAAAAGTACTTCTTGCCGAAATATGGGAATCTAGACTTAATTAATGAATCGAGGAGATGCAATTACGTTAACAGTTTTTAACATTGCCGCCAATGTAAATTGTAATAGTGGTCCGACCCCTAAGGGATCGTTTCCATTAATCGTTTTTTCTTCAGTCGCGATTTTTCTTCAATTTTCTCGATTGAAAAACGATCAATCGCGAATCAGTCGCGAGGATATCGAGAAAAAAATGAGAAAAAACGATTGAACCTTTTCTGAAAAAAACCATTCTCTCGCGATATCGTTTTTGAATCGTTTACCCATGCGCGATCCGTTCTTGATCGCGAATCTTCAATCGCGAGAGAATCGTTTTTTTCAAGGCGCGAGAGAATCGGGAGGCGGAGTGATATATGACACATAGGCCGTGTTGCCGTCGTACGCCGCTCTATCCGCGAACTGGGAACTACATGTAATGTTGATTGCGGATTTGTCGATGGAAAAACCTATATTACTATACTATACTGTATAAATGCGCAAGATAACCGAATAATATATATGATTCACGATCTATAGTCTCCTACAAGCCGACGTAGGGCGTATGCTGGAAATATCTTTTCATATTCCTGTACCATGCTTCCTGTGACGTTCGCGTTCAGATTTACTCTGGCGAAGCGTAAATGACAAAATTACATGTTTATTCAATAATAGTGTGAGTCGACAATATATTAATTACTTGATGATAGTCACAATATCTTGTTTTGTAAATACCGGGTACAGATCATAAGTGGATTTGAGTTCGTTGATTGCATTATCAGAATGATTACGGCACAGGCTTGATAGAGGTGCGAATGGGCGCATGGCGATAACCCAGAACAGCTTAGCCCTCCAGCCGAGAACTTCTAGGTTAATTAAGGTGAAAAATAGTGTACTTAAATATTTATATTTTGTTATAGTAAAAAATACATTAGGAAAGGGTATCCATTCATGTTTTGGTACAGTTTTTAAACTATTGAGATGTGGATAATTTCAAAAAATCACCATCAAGTTAATTTTATTTATTATAAGAATATTCGCGGCAGTGATTTCATATTTATATCAAATACATATCTTTTTGATTGAACCGCATATAACGGTTGGATTCGCATATGTACAATACTTTTTATTTTAATTTTATATTTTGATAAATGAACTATGAATGATTCCAAAGGGAAGCTCAAGCCAAAAACCAACTGAATATTATATAATTTCATCTCTTACTGGATTAACCAGTTGTGAAAATTTTTACAAATAGCCCGCGCTATATATTAATAATTAAGTGCTTGCGAAGACTCAAAAGCCCCGTATGACAATGTTATATTCAATACAGCGGCATCTACACAAGGAAAATGGTGATCGTAGGACAAAAAACCACGCGTACAGCGAAAATCTGATGAATCAACTCAAAATTTCAGCCCCCACAGATGCCAAAAACGTTCACGAAAAATACTACACAAGAAATCTGGAATAATACCAGCTTTAAAACACAGAAATACCCAAAATAATAGACGAAATTGCAAGTGCAAATGACCCAATCTGACCATATCCGGGCCTGTGTCCCGTACAAAATATATGTAAATATGAAGTTATAATTATATGCATAACCATTATTCCTATGTATATATATAGATATTTTTTTCAATTTCTTTCAATATCCCCATCGTATCTATATAACCGCCAACTGTACAGAAACACGCTATAGTTTTACACTAGGCAAAGAATGGAAAAGGAAGAAGAAAAAATGATCGAAGTGTTAGAAGCTCGAACGTGTATGCGGGTCAGTCAGGCTGATTCAATGGCGTACTACTTTCGGCTATAATCCTCAATCGTTTTTTTTTTCAATCGTTTATATTTTCTCGATTAAAAAGCGATTGAATCGCGATATCGCTTTTTATTCGCGAGAATTTTCTCGATTGAAAAACGATTGCCAACAGAAAAAAAACCCATTCGAACAGCGATCGCGAATGAATCGTTTATTTTGAAGAAAAAAACCCATTCCCTCACGCCTTGGAAAATCGCGACTTCGAGAAAATTTGACGAAATAAACGATTCATTCGCGAACGATAATTGGAAACGGTGCCTAAAAGGGTTGCGTTTTCCGCTGCTGTTGGGATCAACCTTGGTTTTGAAAAATGGACAATGGATAAGGCAGACCACGCAAAGTATTTTTGGTTGAATTACGAAGTGTTTTAGTAAAATGTGAGAATGGCCAGGCAATGTAAAGGCGGAGACGGCGTGTGGCTATGTCGTTAGAACATTTGAAGCTATTTTTTGTGTGATTTCGTTACTGATTATTCGCGGTTGTTTTCTAAATTGTACAGTTGTCTGCTATATGTATCGCTCACTATAATATGCTATTGGGACATGCCTCAAAGTTATGCCTCGAGAATCCCCGTAATTAATCGAGGAATTCGGGGATTCCTATAGCTGTCCTACGAAATGGTCAAAATTATCAGAAATATTGGTACATTGACCGACAGGGGTAGTGTTCTTTAAACCTCTATTCAGCCCCAGTTGAAGCGGCTCTATTCATCACTCCTCCAATCAGCCACGTAATTCAACCAAAACTCACAAAAGTTAACCACAATATTCTCCTAAATAAATTAGATTACTATGGTTTCCGGGGCAAGTGTAATGATTGGTTTCAAAGTTATTTAACTTCACGATCCCAATGCGTTTCGTACAATGATACATTATCGTCGCTTAAATCTATCAGTTGTGGAGTTCCACAAGGCTCAATTTTAGGACCAATACTTTTCCTTTTGTATATAAATGATATTTCTTATGTTACCCAACTCCTTGATATTATACTTTTTGCAGATGACACGAGTGTTACCCTGTCTGATAGCGACCCAAAACTACTAGTGGAAATGATTGTTGAGGAATTGGAAAAATTACAAACTTGGTTCTCTTGTAACAAGTTGTCATTAAATGTTTTGAAATCAAAATTTATGTTTATTAAGCCATCTAGACGCCGTGCATGCAATTTCAAACCTAAAATATCTATATGTGGTACTGAACTCGAGCAAGTCTCCCATTTCAAATTTTTAGGGGTGCATTTTAATGATCGTCTCAATTGGACAACACACATTGACGAAATACGAAAAAAGATTTCAAGAAATATTGGCGTTATCAATCATATCAAATCTACTCTGAACAAAAAGTCGCTCTATATACTATACTATTCCCTAATCTATCCATATCTGTCATATTGCAACATTCTATGGGGGAATACGTATCCAACTCATATCGAGCCCTTGAAACGATTACAAAAAAAGATTGTTCGTATAATCATGTCAGCCGACAAGCTAGCTCATACAGATCTACTTTTTAAAGAGTTGAATATTTTACCAGTTTAAACGATCATTTAATTTCGTTGCTCGTGCACAAATTTTCATTTCATAATCACTCGTTACCCATTTCACTTCGAGATTGCTTTATCAAGATATCAGCTATCCATTCCTATCCAACTCGACAGTCTACCATAAATATCTATCGTCCATTTTACTCATCGGATCTTTCATACTATTCGGTTAAGATAAAGGGACCTCGGTTGTGGAACAGTTTGCCCCCTAAGTTAAAATCTACTCCATCCTTGTCACTGTTTAAATCGCAATCGCAATCTTATTTTAACAATATTTAAGTCCCTAGTGTATTACGTTATAATACCACACATAGTTTCATTTGATTATGGTAGATTTTCTGGTGAATAAAGTACTGATACTGATGTTGAATGATGACAAGGGACTCCCCTAACAGTGCTCCAGCCGCTGGACGGAGGCTAAATGTATAGTTTTAACTAGACACACCTCAATTTTTCCATGTTGTGCATGGATTAATGGCCATTTGGTCATATTTAGCCGAGCTCGAGAACACAAGATAATAGCTGAAGTGGTTAGGGATTACCCTAAGTGACTTTTTCTGTGATAATAAAGTGTTTGGCTTGAAAAGATACGTTCGTTCTCGGCTAATGGCGAACATAAATGGCAGGGGTCAACCTTTATTGGTGTACTTGGTTGGGGGTTGGGTCATAATTCACTGTATAATTGGAACGCGCTCTTCTTCAGCTGCAACTTCTGTGATTTTATTTGACCAGGAATAGTTTTCCCGTAAAACAGTTCAAAATTTCACAGTTTCACGATTCTGTTTTTATGATAAAACCAAACATTAATCTTAAAAAAATTGATCAAAATCAGCGGTTTTGGGGGGTACCATTGTAAAAAATCACCATAATTCATGAGAAACGCTCGTTTCAGGTGTTGAAATGTGGGCAAATGGGAGGAGCATCTTTGTAATTTCTTTGTAATTACTATTTGGGGCTCTGGTGATTGTTGCTCGAGACACACATGATAACATTGTTGACCCATGAACTTGCCTGAGGAAGTGAAAAAGTGTTGAATTTAGGTTGTGGTACATGAATTCGAAGCTCCAAAATTCGTCAACCGCTCTGTGAATCTCACTGAAATTTCTCACAGTTTCTAGCCAGTCAACAAGGAATACCAGGCGTAGTTTGAAGGTAATTGAGCAAAATTACCTACTCTAGTAGGGACAAGACCACTATTAAAAATAGTCCCGATGCGGCCAATGTAAATTGTAATAGTGGTCCGACCCCCGTAAGGCCGATACGAGGTGCGTTAAAAGTTTTAACAACAATTATCTTTTATATAGGAATAAACTTGCATTTCCATCATCCAACCAGTTACCCCACATGATCGCCCATTTGAATTAACCCATAATCATCTTCTCTGGCAGGTATGCGAATAGGCTCAAAATGACTCCAATACGGTAAGCTACAAAGTCAGCTCTCAAGTTTTCGTCGTTCAGGAGATAAGAGAGAAAGTGGGTTAAACTATCAGGCCTGGTTGAGTTAACCTGTCAAGTGTGTTTGGCATTCAGCATGTTAAAGAGTGAAGACATTCAACATTCACGCCCAACCCGTATGCTAACTACGCGTGTTTCGACAAATACCATGTGATTGGTAAAGCTGGGTGTATTAACCATACTAACTAATAATTACTACGTTGCTAAAGTACCATAGTAATTATATTGTTTTGTTTGCCATACTTGTACCATTTTACGAGTCGTGCAATAAACATATTGTATTGTATTGTATTGTATTAGATACCACTGTAAAAGCACCGTCGAATCATTTTTCAAACTTTTGGTCAGACGGGATTGAATGTTTCGGAAAGGTTGGGTACGGATGCAACTAGAAATTCGGATATTTTAGTCGGACCAAATGTTTGACGGTTTTTGTATGCCTACATATACAAACGAAATATTAATACATGTACTCCATCTTCAGTATTCCGAGAACGGAATTATATGGAGTCAAATACGTTTACTTGTTTAAGTTAGAAGCTTTCTGAACGCAATTATTAGGAAACTGTGGGGGGAAACGCATTAGCCTGCGTACTTCACCACTGGTATGCTTTCTTAATCTTGCTATTGTGTCAACAATGTCGTTAGACATACATTCATGCCAGACGCAGAATAAATTATTACTTTGTACTGCGTCTCATAACTTCGCAAGGATTGACATTAATATATCTCGTCCAAGTAAAGTATTCACATATAACTGTTCATTTTGTGATTCGGTCTAAACCGCATATACACCGACTATAGAGTGTAATAATGAAAAGTAAATGCGAGTATTTTCTAAATGGCGGAATACAAGATGCATTGATTATCCGAGTAAACATTTGATCTAAATACTTGATGATCGCTGTAATATTATAAACTGTCTATCAATAGTAGGTGTTTGTTACACGATGATTCAATTACTTCACTCTCATCAATGGCCTATCGTTAATGACCCTTTTTTAGCCATGCAAAGTTTTGTTTAGTCAATATTTGTCGATACGTCTATAACCCTCTTGAGAGAGTAGTGTATTATATCGTGGGTAAGAATGGTACCGGTGTGGAGGCTAAGAATGTCCGGTGGCTAAGTGTGTCCGGCACTTATCTTGCCATTGTTACATCTCACCCAGCTTGGATAATTTTCTCTGCATTGGGGATAAGTGTCCGTCGTTGCTTGCAATAGAAAATGATATGAAACGGGACACTAATCACCAGAACAAGGTTATTCATCACACCGGTACTATTCAACTCTCTACATTCTGAAAAGATTTATCTCTATCATTTATAAAGTTTCATGAATAATGTTTAGGTTGTTAGCTAAGGCCGTTCAACTACTGTCTTGTGTATATATTATTATATACTATATATACCTATTTTATACTATATACTATTATTCACTATTTCCGCAAGAAATCTTTTGGATCAATGATGAGCTTTATCGGTACCCTAAAAGGTTTAGCAGCAAGACTGTAAAAGAATGTCCACTAATCCGTTGCAGCTTTTTACTGGCTGATCAGCATGTACGATTAGTTGGATTCAAGTGACAAATGTGAATGCTTTTAAAATTCAGTTTCACTGTCCATGCTACGGCACCTTCCCTCGAAATCTTCACCTGTCCACGTGACAGCGTCCTATCTCTGAAAGTTTCACCAGTTTATTTTATAACACCCTGTCTGTTAAGCTTCACCTGTCCGTGCTACAACGTCATACATTTGACAGCTAGACATGTCCATATTACAGAGTCCTATCTCTGAAAGCTTCAACTGTCTATGTTGTAGAGTATTTTCTTTTGAGCTTCATCGATCCACAATATAGCACCATATCACTGAAAGTTGCATCTGCTAATGCTAAAGTGCCCTATATTGGAAAACTTCAGCTGCCTATGCTGCTGCTACAATCTTGTGGTCACAAAGTTCATCATTTTTCCACAGATGAATTGCTAGGGTTATTACATTGTCGCTATAAAATGTTTGTATCTAATACCGTTCAAGCAGGTGCTAGTGACCGTGTGGTCATGTCATTCCACATGAACAGCTACAATAAAAGCGTGACTGGGATGCAAATCATCAAAAGGATCACTTGTTATGTTTTAGAAATATGCAGTCAATTGATTTGTCTGTGGGGTCATATGACTTCTTATCAGTACCCCTGCATCTTTTCCCATCACCTTTTTAATGTTGCTTTCAATTAATAGCGGGATATCTCAGAAAGTTTCACCTGCCTCTATTTTATGATATGATATAGAATCGTATCGCCTACTCATGTTATAGCGTCCTATCTCTGATATTTCAACACTTCAACTTGTTAGTGTTGCTTTTAATTAATAGCGGGATATCTCAGAAAGTTTCACCTGCCTCTACTTTATGATATGATATAGAATCGTATCGCCTATCCATGTTATAGCGTCCTATCTCTGATATTTTCTCCAGCGTTTTTACTAGCGTCCTATCTTCGAGAGCTTCACCTGTTCAGCATCCTGTCACTGGAATATTAAACTCATCAGGCCATAGCGCTCTATCGCTGGAGACTTTGTCTGCCCACCTTGTGTCGTCAAATCTCTTTAACTTACAAGCGTCTAGTCCGTCATTCATAATTCAGCCGTCGTCCATTAAAGAATATTCGCGTCCATAATCCAAAGACCTATTCCATATTCCATACAACAGTATTAGCACCAAATTCAAAAAAGACAATCATAGTATAAATAAACATAGGCTAGTTTCCTGCAAGAGAGAAGCGGTCAACAGTTTTCAATGTTGCCGACAAGACATCATGATATTCCAAAAGTATAAAATCCGTATTCTTAATCCATAATAATCGTTGGAAATCGTCATCTAGAGAATGATGTATCTCAGTCACGCTTTGATTGTGACTGTTGATATGAGCACTATGAGGATCTTGAAGTACATGGGTTCATACGGCCCCTAGCCCCGGGTTAAGCGGAATTAGACACAAGTTACGAAACGTAACGCCATAGATCTTGCACGCTACGTTCGTATTTTGCTATCAGCATGCGATATGTATCGCCACACACTGTCCGTGTTATAAATCCCTATCTCTCAAAGTTTCTCTTATTCAGGTCAGAGAACTCTATCGCCGAAAGCTTCAGCTGTCTGTGCAAAGGCGCAGTATCTCGAAAAGCTTAACCTGTCCAAATTGTATAGCCTTATTTCAGCGCGATACACCTGGTTATGTCAGAGGAACAAATCTTTGCAATCGTGTGCCTGTCAACGTTATAGCTACCTATCTCTGGAAGACTTACCTCACCATGTTATATCTCTGACAGCTTCAGCTGTCCATGCTATAATTAAACGCAACATTAAAATTGGGTGTGAAAACGATGCGGACGTACTGACAAGACAATATGGGCCCACAGACAAATAAACTGATTGCATATTGATCAAGTGATGCATGTGAGGATTTGTATCTGTCAATCTCTGTTTGGCCACACGGCCAGGTACACATTTTTCAGATCGATGGTGCAATAGCCCTAAACACTGATGAACAGTGTGACCGCCAGAGAGAGAAAACGGTCTGAAGAAGGGAGTATTTATTGAATACAGGTAAAATGAATAAGACAAATATGTAAAGGGGGCGGGTGGGTTTAGTTGAATGACACACTCAAGGTTAATTCAGTCATGTGGCTAGTGTTAGAGGTGGAGAAACCCGGAGTATCCAAACCGAACCACCGCCGGTCGGCAAGTAGGTGACACACTTTCACACACGCATCAGCGGGGCTGGAACCCGAGCAGGTTCAGCGGGGTGAGGCTAGCGATTTTGGTACACCCCAAATAGCTCTGGTCAGATAGGGGTAGATAGCCTGCACGGATATCGTCTCATTCTTTGAAATTCTTTAAATTTCGTTAGCCTTGACCAATACATAACGAATCTAGTTGAACTAGACGTCACGCCTAATAACACTGTACCTGACTCGTGTGTAGCATTGTGGAGGAACTTCATGCACCACATACCTGAATGGCCAAAGGAACAACACACAATGGTATGAGACATTGACCATATGACTAGTTATGTTACCTTCATAGCAGTTCCTCCTACTAAGCTGGCTATTCAGTTGCTGGCATTCTCGCTCCTCCCGAGGCACGAACCTTGGATGCCTCTGACTGATATACCACACCGAGTCTTTATTTGGTGCAACATTCATGAATGTACGTCACGCCTCTCGAACGCCGTGATCATCAATATGGTCAATGAAAAGATCACTATCTTACTACGCCATTAACATTACGATGAAATCATGGGATAATACGGAGGCGCATGCCACAGGTAGCCTGGGAAATGGTGATTGATCACTGCGATATTTATGAGATCTAGAAACACAATTCTCAGTTTCTGAAACTGCTAGGCCCAGAGAGAATGAGCAGGGGGAATGCGTTTTGCTTCCGACGATGGCTGCAATTTTTTACTTGGAATCATCAGGAATAGGGACAGATATTGAAATACTCTAGTAGAGGCAGCCAGCCTTGAAATGAGACTAACGTAAGATCTGTTCAATATTTAAAGAATAGTTATAATATGGCGGCGCCAGTGGACTACAAGAAGAAATACCACCTGGTTCTGCTGCCCATAAGATATCAACCCAATGGGCATTACATTGTTAGGTTATTTTTAGTAAGAGCTAGTTCATTTATAAGTAATACATTTTATAAAGACGATTCGACAGGCTCCAATAGCCCTATGAACTATTAATCAAACTAAGAAGACATCAGAAAACTTACTCATTATTATTATTATTATTAATTATTATTTTAACTGAGCATATGTAACAATTCTTCAGGAGAGATAATCTAATATATTAATAATATTTATAGCACGTAGTCGTGTCTGGCATCCAATTAATTCCTAAGTCTTTAAATTGCAACTGTGTGCCTTTCCGGTGAAACAGTTTAGCGTTTTAGTAAACGTATCAAACAGATTACGATAAATATAATTATTCGAACATGCACTCATATGTGTTGTACCCAGGGGACGACTATGTCTCTCCACTCATACAGGTCGTTCATCTATATACGCATACTAACAGCACAGATGGTATTTGCTGGCCAGTCTTTCGTGGTGATATTTCACGCACAGATGGACGTTCACCATGGGCTGTTTTCTCGACTACAAGAAACCTTAGTCGTTGTGCAAACCTACAATCCAAAACGACAGGTGTTAATAATTTGCTAGTTTTTATTTATTTGCCGACAATAAGATATTCTACTTGGATGATTATCCCATTTCGACTTGGAAAGCTACCATCAGGCACATATCGTGTATATGCCATTATGTGTCACGGTGGTGTTAGCCTTGGACGACTGCGATGTTTCAATATACGAATTTACATAGGTATTTTCAGTCATATCATGTGATATCATGCCTACATGGGAGTGCCCATTGTTTCTATTATTCTGGACACTGACAAGCCCAGCCAGTTCAGCTTCCGGTAATCTCTCCACATCCAGATGTGATCGTTTATCCACTCAAAGTTTCTCAAATTTGGCGATACATATCGCATGCTGATAGCAAAATACTAGCGTACCGTGCAAGATCTATGGCGGTACGTTTCTTAACTTGTGTCTAATTCCGCTTAACCCGGGACTAGGGACCATATGAACCCATGTACTTCAAGTTACTCACGGTGCTCATATGATATACCTCATTCTTCAGATGGCGACTTTATAACGATTATTATGGATTAAGAATACTCGTCAGCTATACGGATTTGATGTTTTTGGAACATCATGATGTCTTGCAGGCATCACTGAAAACTGTTGACCGCTTCTCTCTTGCAGGAAACTAGCCTATGTTTATGTATACTATGATTGTCTTTTTGAATTAGGCGCTAATACTGCTATATGGAATATGGAATAGGTCTTTGGATTATGGAAGCAGATATTCTTTAATGGACGACGGCTGAATTTTGAAAGACGAACCAGACGCTTGTAATACATGACATGTGACACTTTTTGGGGATGAAAACATTTTTTATCGTACTGCTCCGTATTTAAAAAAGAAAATGGAGTCCCTGATTAATACTATTTACTCACCCCCATACGTACAGACCCTAACAATATATTCATTCAATTTATAGATGAGTCTAATAATATAATGGTTAAAGCAACGGCAAAATGTGTCTACGAATGTTTCAGTCTCCTGGGTTAGAGTACATGATTTATGATAGATAGAATGAATCATCGCCCATGTATATACATCTTACTCAGAAGCAGCATGATTGTGGATATTTGAAAATATGGTCATTTTTTAATGTCTGGTAAACAAAAACCCTTTTATATATTTGCATGTTTTATCTGCTGTCTGATAATTGTAGTTGTTTAGATGTTTGTAGTTGTGTAGATGTTTATGTATGTATGTATAATTGCGTTTCAATCACTTGGGCACCACTTTTACGAAGATAAAATATTCTATTCTATTCTACCTATCCTTGTATTGACCAAGTGCATGTAAGACCCAGAGCGAATACCGCAATGCTTTTCCTTTGTTTAAAATTAAAGTTTATGGGCCGCTTCCCGTATGGATTTCGCGGTCCATCGACACAATGCATATTTCATTTCATTTCTTAGCTCAGTTGAGATCTTTACAAGAGTTATATTTTTAAACAAATTATAGAAAGAGAGATGTAACAACAAAAAAGAATATATTTTTTTCGTGCTCTCGGCGTAGCTTTTATTCTAGGGATGTATATGGACCCCTCTAAATGGCTTGATAACACGACAATATCTTTGAATTGAACGGCCATAGATACATTAATAAAATAATTTATCATTCACGTGATCTCTTTTTACTTTAAATTTTTGAATTTTTGGGCATTATACCATAAGCATACATATATACACACTCCATTGTCGTTCGAACAAAAAATGTTACCTTGCCGATGGTCGTTCGATCTCATCAAGCGTGCTACGATGATGGCAGTAGCGAGGAAGGCAACCCCGAGTACACCAAAACCCCAGCCTACCTTGTGCAGATATTCTGAACAAAAGAACATGGGACACTCATCAATGTTGGGCTAAATTTCCAGAATGTTCACAAAGTAGTACTGATAAATGTTAGTGTTTATGATAGTAGATCACGTTCATTCTCGTGGATTAATTATGTGGCAACTGCGCTGATTTGCCAATATCTTTTTCCAAAACAAACCGATTAACACATGACATAACAGAACGATGATTAACAATAGAAGCGTGAATTTGATTGAACAAAAAGTGCCTGTTGGCTTTATTAGTCGGTATTCACCTACACTCACTTTTCAAACAAAAAATCAAACTTATGAATGCCCATATTGGTGAACCCCAAAGACAATTTCCCATTTTGTGCATAGTGCTGAAAATGCTCCTTGTATGTTTTATGCTTTCGCTGCTCTCTTTGACAGTTTTGTAACTTTTTCTATTCCTTAATATGATATAAATTATACATTATAAAGAAACAGTAAAGAACTTTGACTATTGAACGGTAAATATAATGAACTTTCAACATGAGAAAAAAATAAAATAAAATGAACTTACGAGCGATAACAAAATATTAAACACCAACGGTCAAACCATTCTATAACGAGACTACTCTAGCCACGTCCGCCGAGTTTGCAAACAAACCTCATTGTTACACTTGTATTCTTTGCGAACGGCGGCTCCAGAAGTTCAGAAATTTAGAGCCAGATAATCAGCGCCATCTAGCATTTCACATTTGCATTTAATACTGGTTATTTCATTGGTAATCTACTCACATCGAACAATATTCTTGAAGTAAACATGTTGAT
>JAVTVY010004830.1:0-40917 GCA_036873755.1 Hanleya hanleyi
ATATCCAACTGAATCTGTCTATTATTTATATGTTATATCTTTGCACTGCCTTGTACGGGTGTATGCAATAAAGAATTGAATTGAATTGAATTGTATAAATTAATCGCAATGATTGAAGATTCATCATTTCTCTTTGAAGTTGCATGAGGTGTATATCGTGACAATCAAGTATATATGAAGAAAACTATGCTGGATCTGATTGTAAAGGATCAAAATACAATAATTGTGTATTCACACTTGTTTGAAATCAACAAAACAATGTAAATAAATAAGTTCTGAACTTGTTTGAGTTCAACAAAGTTAAATACAACTTGATTCTGATCACAAAGTGAATTGTTCACTCCTTGATGGAGCAAGACTACATATTCGGGACGATGACTGACAATCACTTATCAGTGGCACAGCCAACCAACCGACCAATTTATCCCTCACCTTCCCCCGACCATAAAATTAATGATTGTGATTGAAATCCCTGATCCCCATTTTCACAGTGTCGGCTCACTTGGGGCATGGTCTGTCGGAGATGTCTCTATTCCCATCTCCTACCGACAACCACGCCCCCAGGTGGACCAAGAACCCACCCAAGTGAGCCATATCGCCAGGCTGAGTGGACCGCGCCCTTTCCAGTCCCCTTTCCCGACGATTGGCATACCTGTGTGGGGGTGACATAGTCTAATAGCCAAATGTCAAAATAAGATTTTTGCTGCACCCCAATGTGAGTAAAGGTTTGGTATGTTTTTATGAAAGATATGCCCTTCTAGTACCAGGAAAACCATGTTTGTCATCTTGTATCACGGTCAGAGCTGAGATATAGGCGTTTAAAAAGGTGCCTCTGAAGAAAATGTCACGATTTAAGGAGAGGGGGTAGGGGTACCGAAACTTCTCTAGAATTGTTAATTGTAGGTCGATTTGCTTTCCCGTAGTGTAGATTTAAGCACAATTAAACAGAGATCATGCTTATTTATAAAAAAGATCATTTAAACAAACTGTTACGCTTTTGCAGGGGGTCGTTTCCAAATTTCAAAAATACGTTATATTTAGCTTAAAATTTATTCCAAAGTTTTTTTTTACAGAGCATAGATGTCAAGTATATCTGTAGAATATATGCAGATCAATTCAACTGGATACGGAGAGCTACGGATGAACAATTTAACATTCTAGATTGATAACTTTTCTGAAAAGTCACACTATAAACATAGGTGTGTGCAAATGAAGAAATTTCAGTTAAATTTGTAACGTGCACCTGTACGATCTTATATGGTCTCATACCCAAAATATCAACAAATTACAATCCTAATGGCATACAAATCTAATTAAAATGATTTTTCCACATTTCAGTCATTTCAAAGGAACAATTAAATTTAGGGGCCATCTCATAATTCCAATAATTACTGTGTGTTTGGAGCCCAAACATACAGGGCAATAGGGATAAATTAATCTAACACCATGCTAATAATTAAGAGATCATTTCTAAAAATCATTTTAGCAATGCAGTTCTACAGAAAACAAAACTGCACACAATCTTATCAAATTATACCAATTATTTACGCTTTACACACACTTATATATAAATCGGCACATTTCTTTAGTTAAATAAGTCAATTTGTGTTAAGACAAACATAACCTACAATGAAATTACACTTAGAATTTCATGAGTCATTAACATGAAAAACCGAAAACATGTCAAGTAAATTCAATATATTTACAAAGCTGATAAACCAACGATGATCAAATGTCCTTAGTGGTTCATTTCAGAGCCTGATACTGATAGCACACATAATGAGGACAAACTTGATTCTTGGGGAAAATTATGTTTCTAAGATCAATACACATACTCCTATAACAAAACTTTGGAGGGAGGGAGGGAGGGAGGGAATTTTGGTTTAATGTCACACTCAAGTTTGTTTCACTCATATGGTGACAGTCAGTTTGGTTGGTGGAGGAAGCCGGAGTACCCGGAGAGAACCACCGCCCTTCGGCAAGTAACTGAAAAACTTTCACACATGGACCAGCTGGGCTCGAACCCGTGCCGATTCAGCGGTGTGAGGCTAGCGGTAACCAGCGGAACGCCTTAGATCACTCGGCCACCGAGGGCCCTACAAAACTTTGGAATATGATCCAAAGAATAAAAGGTAAAAGCTCTAAGTCTAGTGTTCATCATCTCAATGATGGAAATCAGGTGTAGAGATTGCAAATAATCTAGGCGAAACTATTGCCAAAAACTCTTCGTCAGATAATTATGTACCTAAATTTCAAAGTTTCCAGAAAAGGGAAGAGCAAAATGAAATTAAATTCCCCTCCGGTAATCATGAAGGCTATAACGCTATGTTTACAATTGAGGAAGTTCATGCTTCTCTCTCGAAGACTAACGGTTCTGCTGTAGGCCCTGATAATATCCATTATCAACTTTTGAAAAATCTACCCGAATCTTCGCTAGGAGTTCTATTACGCATATTCAACAGACTTTGGTCAAGAGAAGACTTTCCACCGGCAGGGCATAATGCCATCGTTATACCAGTATCAAAGCCTGGCCGACTTTGGTCAAGAGAAGACTTTCCACTGTCATGGCATAATGCCATCGTTATACCAGTATCAAAGCCTGGTCGTAACCATACCGACCCTGGTAATTATCGTCCGATTTCACTGACTAGCTGTGTTTGTAAAACAATGGAACGCATGATAAATGATCGCCTTGTTTGACACCTAGAAACTGAAAAGAAACTTACGGATATTCAAGCTGGTTTCCGTAAAAATAGAAGTACCATTGACCACACCATTGACCATTTAGTCAGATTAGATTCCTATGTCAAGAATGCTTTCGCCAAGAATGAACATATAGTTTCCATCTTTTTTGATTTAGAAAAAGCCTATGATACTACATGGAAATACGGGATTCTAAAAGACCTTCACACGGGCCGTTTACACATTTTCATATCCAACTTTTTGAATGATAGACAATTCCAAGTTCGGTTGGGTACAACCATGTCTGATGATTTCATGGGCGTCGACTCTGTCGTATGTGAGATTGGATTTCTGGTCCCAGGCCGTGCTCGTGGGTTTCCCTCCGGGTACTCCGGTTTTCCTCCCACACCGCAAAACCAGATGTATGATTGTGAGATATGTTTCTGTGTATGAATGTGCTCGGCCCAGTGGAAGATTGCCTTATAGCAAAACTGGCTACCGAGGGTAAAGAAAGATTATTATTATTATTTCGACCAAGATCAAGATGTCCCACAGGGCAGTGTTTTGTCTACTTCTCAGTTTAGTATCAAGATCAACAGCTTGGCGGAAGTTTTGAAAATCAATTGATGGTTCACACTTTGTGGACGATTTCAACATTTCGTGCAGTGGAAAAAGCATACACAATATTGAGAGAATATTACAAATTTGTCTGAATTGAATTCAGAAATGGTGTTTAGAAAATGGCTTCAAATTCTCCAGAATTAAGACAAATTGTATACACTTCTGCAGGAAATATTTCCAGCACAAAGATCCAGTACTAACATTAGATGGAACTGAGATCAAAGTGGTAAAAGAGGTCAAATTCTTAGGAATGTTGTTTGACCACCGATTAACATTCAAATCGCATATAAATTGCTTGAAAGCTAAGTGCACGAAAGCTCTTGATTTGCTGAAGGTAGTTGCCGACCATAAGTAGGGAAGAGATCAGCAAACACCTCTCCATTTATATCGATCACTTGTTCGTTTCAAACCTGATCATGGCTCTATTGTTTACAATGGTGCAAGCAAGTCAAGTAATAGATCCTATTCTCCATCAAGGATTAAGACTTTGCCTTGGAGCGTTCAGAACATCCCCTAAAGAAAGCTTGTATGTCGAAGCAGATGAATTTCCTTTAGAACTTCGAAGAATTAAACTATCATTGCAATATATCACAAACTTGCGATCAAATCACTCGAATCCCGCATATAACTGTGTTTTCAATTACAAGCGTCTAGTCCGTCATTCATAATCCAGCCGTCGTCCATTAGAGAATATCCGCGTCCATAATCCAAAGACCTATTCCATTTCCATATAACAGTTCTCAGATCTCTATTTGGAAAAACCCTCCATTATTCCACCTCTTAAAATTCGTATGAAACCACACATTGTAGCAGCTGGTATTAAAGGAATACTTACTTTATTTTATATAAATTCCTGTTACAAAGGTTAGACTCTTAAAGAAATATAACCAATTATTTTACTGTCATTGAGGGCGATAACCTATTATTTATATTACAATTTGTGAAGCCATGTTTCCGCTTTGAGGTCGATGTGGGCGCCGCCATGTTGCCTGAGGGATGACGTGACTGATGACGTCAGCATTCAGGACAAGGTCACGGCTAACCCTTGATCCAGGGACGTTCCCCGACATTTGAATTACTCAGGGTGCGAGCTTTAATTCGAGGAAAAAACTGGCGCAGAAAATCCCACTGGGGTAATTCCTAAAAGGAAAGGGGTTTAGGGTTTCTCCACCAACTGAACAATTTCTTTCCCAAGATTTTCAACTGAGACTTGCCCGATTCAATTTGGACAAAATTTGAAGATGAGCGTTAAACTAAAAGATCGTCCTCTGCAAATTGTGCAGTGATTTGAGTTGAACGACGATGCTTCTGTCATGTAAACATTTTCATGATCACACTTGAGCTACTAAAATCAACTAGAACGTCAGTGGATTTACTGGGTTCCTTCTCGTGCGAATTATCGGCATTATCAACACGATCAACCTTAAATCTCCATGAAGTTGTCACGTTTTTATATAAGTATACACTCATTTCCGCTACATCTAAAAACGTCACGCAGTGGTGCAATGGCGGCCCCAGAGCACGCCGTGGTGAACAACAAAATGTTCTATATTTCTTTTATTTCGCATTCTATCAACATAAATGTTATATAATAAGGTTTGGAATACGATTGTTGATAAATATACTCACACTCAAAAATAAGGTAAGTACTCCTTCAAGCTTAGTCAAATTTTACCTAACAAGCTCTTACCAATTCCACCATGGCAGTTAGCTCAACCAGAAGTAGATGTTTCTCTAACGAAATATAAAAAGGCAGACACGAGCCAGCTCTTGTATACACAAGAATTTTGTCTACTGAGAGAGTAATACAGATCGCATAAGGCTATACAGATGGTTCTAAAGATGGTGAGAGAGTGGCATGCGCTACTATCTTTAGTTTCAAGACTAAAACCTGTCGACTACCAGGCGAAAGTTCGATATTCACTGCAGAAGCAAAAGCTATAGTTGGCTTTAGAAGGTATTGGGTCCAGTAAAAGGAAAAAATATATCATATTCTCAGATTCGCTGTCATGCCTCCAAGCGATTAAAAATGGAACTTCGACTCATCCCACTATCTTGGGTATTCTACAACTACATGCCTGTAGATTTGATCAACAGATTGATATTGGTTGTGTTGGTTGCCTAGTCACGTTGGCATCTTAGGTAATACTCAGGCTGATAGGCTATGTCAGCTTTAGATGATGAGGTTGATCCTGTTGGAATCCCATATAGCGATTTCAGACCCTCTATCTGTACTTGTGTGGGACGGCTGTTTCAATCTTTATGAAATGCTCTGATTAATAACAAACTTCAGGAGTTCAAAAAAACTGTAGGCTATACTCATCTAAACAGCCAGAAACGTTTCGACCAAACCATGATCAGGCGATGTAGAATCGGCCATACATGATTAACTCACGAACATTTACTAAAAAGGAGCCAGTCCCAAGGTGTATTCCATGCCATGACGATCTATATATTCATCTGTGGCCGCAAACAACAGCGCCATTTTTTCATTTTTTCTTCTTCGGATTATTTGCCCTTGACAGCGCTGAGATCAACTTTACATAATGAATATCTGACCATGCACTGATTTACCCCCGAGTATTTTAATTGGGAAACTGTTCATTTAGTTATGCAGTAAACAGACGAGTTGTTTACCAGTTGGATGGTTGTCGATCTTTACGTTTGTAAAATAATTTAAAAAATAATAGACGTCTGAAAATGTTGGGGGGGGGAGGGGTTGGCTACAGCTTCTCGACCCCTGTCAGTGGTTTTGCTGAGATGTCCGACATGGCTGAAAAGTTCAGGCATAGCTCTCCATACCCCGTCACACCATTATAAGTCAATTTGGCTTAAAACTATCCAGGCGCGTTCACTACAAAAATACTTTTTATTTCATTATATGAGAAAAATGATGAATTTATCCGATCTTTGGATACGACCCCTCGGCAATGCCATCGTTTATTCGCCAATGATTGCTTTTTGTATTATGTAGGATGTCTGGTTACTGTCGATCACATGATTGATAAAATATAGCATATTGACTAAAAATTGACAAAATTATGAAAATTTTAGTACCCTGCCTCATTTTTTTAATTCATTAAGTTTTTCCCAGAGCCACCTCTTCAAACCCCGAACTTTCAGCTCTGACCGTGATACAAAATGGCAAACATGGTTTTTTCTGGTACTAGAAAGGTATATCTCTATAAAAAATATGCCAAACCTTTACTCACAGAGGGGTGCAGTGAAAATCGATTTTAAGCCTCTATTGAGAATTGGCTACTAGACTAACAAGGGAGACGAGAAGTGCTGGTATTCATGTACAATGAAGCCTGGATAAACCAACACCTGAATAAAGCGACCAACTTCCCTGGTCAAAACAATGATCGATTTACTAAAGATTTCATTTTGAATGGAATAAGACTTATTCTTGAGAATAATACATTTGAATTTGGGGAAGGTAATTACCGGCAAACGTTGGGTACTGCTATGGGCACAAAGTTCTCTCCAACGTACGCAACACTAGTTCTGGGCTTTCTTGAGCACAAATTGTACGCAAAAATTGAGCAAACTCATGGAGAAGAATTCAGAAAATATGTTCATGACTCATTCAAGCGATATTTGGACGATTGCTATATTACCTGGAACACAGAAAAGGGTGACATATCAATATTCTGCGATCTGCTCAACAGCTTAGTCCCAAACATAAACTTCACACTAGAAACACACAGAGACCAAGTTCCGTTTTTAGACATATTACTGATTCGCAGAGGTAATAAAATTGTCACTGATGTTTATTACAAAGTGAGTGATACGAAGCAATACCTAGACTATAACTCCTGTCACCCACGTCACGTCAAAAAACAGGTACCGTTTACTCTGGCAAGACGAATTTGCACTATCGTAACTGATAGTGAATTACGACAGATGAGATTATCTGAACTAAAAATGTCCTTGGTCAAGAGGCATTATCCAGTAGAAGTGATAGATATAGGAATTGAAAAGGCTCGGAAAATAGATATTGAGGTGCTCAGATCTTGTGGTCAAAGTAACAAAAAAGATATCTTGCCATTTATTTGTACTTATAATCCAAACAATTTCAACTTCTTTCCGGTAATTCAAAATAATCGAAATATGTTGGAGTCAAATGATCACCTCGAAAAGACATTCAGGAATACCACCATTATAAACGGTAAACGACAAGGACCGAATCTTAAAAAGATTCTAACCAGGGCAAAATTTATCCCTCGCACAGATTCCACTTTCAAAACGAGTAAATGTGGCGATACACGTTGCAAAAATTGTGATCACCTTATATTGGGTAGCTCTTTCACATTTCATAAAACCAATTATACATTTCGGATTAATGCAAATATGAACTGCAATTCTCGGAATTTAATTTATGTAATGGTGTGTAGCGGTTGCAATAAGTACTACATAGGTGAAACAGGGGATACTTTGCGTAATAGATGTCGTGTACACCGACAGCAAATTAATACGCCTCACCTTCAACGCTTGCCTGTTACAAAACATGTAGCTCAATGCGCCCGGCATGTGGAAATAAAATTTAAAATATTTCCTTTTTTTCAAAGTGCCGGTTGATGACCGGACTAGACGTGAAGTGACAGAAACAAACTTCATACATAAGTTCTGTTCCGAGCTTAACAGAGAGAATAATTGTAATTGATCGTCTCTATGTTAATCCGATAGTTTGCAAACTTAACTCACTGTTAATACTCTTGTTTAATTCTCTCGATTGTTCAGATTGTTTATTGTCTGTAATAATACGGGATATACTGTGAATGATGTATTGAAATCCGTCGATTGTTATATTGCCATGTATGAACTTGTTTAACGTTAGATATACTGTCGCTTAGACTACAGTATCCAAGTCAATATTACATGTGTGTATGTATAAATAGCCGTAATTTATTTGATCGAATAAAGCTTTGATAAACCGTCGAGACACGGTGAAACTAGTTAGCCAGAAATCAAACCAGTTGAATTCGTCATGATTTTTTAACAATATTATATTTGCCGCACACAAAGGCAGTTTCGCTGCATTTATTTACTGTATATATATATATATATATATATCGGAATTTGTCTTGGTACAAAATGGCGATTTACCATTGATTGGAACCTCTGTAAACCAGAACCCTGTCAAAATCAATACAAAACATTGGTCCAGATCACGGTCAGATTATACAGGTTTTACTGTATACATATAGTATATTGTGTTTTCTTTCTACACCAAAGAGACAGTTTACAATCAAATCTGTTCACACATGTTTCAGAAATCTAAGATCAAACAAATCACAGCACAAAGATAATAAAATTAAAGTATGAGTCGGTCAGTTTTTCAGGTGTTGGTTTAGACAGGTGTCACAGTATATGGGAGACTTGTATATCAAGCTTGCTGCTAATAGTGATCTAGAAAAATATATCCATCGCCTATTAAGTGGAGGATAGAGATTTGTAAGTATGGCACATACTCTCAGGATCTGGTTTGCTAGGGGTTTAAGAGACAGTGGCATAAAATGTGACAATATCTTAAAATCTTTTTAGCGTTCGATCCCTCTTTCTACATGTACTCTCTCCTTGGAGATCGACCGCGTTTAACGAATCTCGTCAGCGGTGAGTCTTCCCCTTTTCCAGCATGACATTTCCGTGTGAATGGTGGAAGATTCAATGTTGCACCCTTTGGGAGTAGTAGATCCCGGAGATTGAATCCTCTGTCAGCCATCACATCATCACCTTTTTCTAGCAAGTCCAGTGTACCACAGTGCAGAGTGATGAACCTGTCCGATGTATTACCTCTCCAGAAGTTGGAAACAAAAATGATCGCGACACTCGGGCTAATTCCAAGTAAAGACTTAAATGTGGTATGGCTCTTGTATGTGCTGTAGACTTGATGTTGGGCTGTGGAGCTGGACTTGGGTCGTTGGACCAACATCTCTGTGCAGTCGATGATGACTCTGGTACGAGGAAACTTGATTTTCATGGAAGGAGGCATGAAGGCATTTATATTCGCCCTTGATCGACATACAAGCAAAGGTGACAAGGCAGTATTAAGAACATTTACCCAGGTGGTGAATGTTGTCTTCGCAAGTGTGGCACTGATACCAAACAGATCTGCTAAAACTTGAAATGGAAGATTCAGCCGCATCTTCATCAGGGTCAACACCATTTCCTGGAATGAAGTCAGCATCCGCTTGGGGCCTGGTTTTTGTTGTGTACAAAACCCTTCATATTTCATTGGTTTAGCACTGTTCGGACCTTTCCAGTACTCCAGCTTTCCACAATAAGAGCTTAAAATATGAAAAAGGCCCATCAAAATAGAAAGCGATGGAACACCGGTATACTGCCTAACAGAGGTATCTGTTTTGGTCAGCATATCCATGACTTGGTTCCTGATTGCCTGTTTTGGGGAGGTTTTCTTCTTACCAACCTCAATGTGGCAGTTCACAGCGGATATGTCTGTCTGTACTGCAACAGTTTTCATCTCGGGAACGCCTAAAACAGACAAAATGATGATATGAACAAAAAAGGCAATCGACATAATTCAAAACCAATTCATGGAAATTAAGTTTGACTTGATTAATGATAATTAAATTCATAAATAATGCAAACCCAAAATTTATACATTATCCAACACTATTTTAACAGCTAAGTCTTTTTCTAACACTTAACATCGAATTACCGACAATCTCAAAGTTGGCGACTCTTGCTATAGTCCAGGGAGATTACTTTAATGAAAATTTTGCCAAAAACAAGTGTTGAAGAGCAGAGTTACCTGGTTTGGAACGACATATGTGCCAACCAGAAACAAAATACTTTTTTCTAGGGCCTTACAAATTCTGACCAGAGGAATATGAAAGTGTTACATTTGCAAAACCAGAACACAAACCTGCTGATTGGAACACTGGGATACCACTACAGCAGTACGAATGAAATTCATGGGGAGGCTTGGTTATTCCTGAAAATATAATGAATTGTCAGTTTTAATGAACGGTCATGGAGATTAGATTATGCTAAAAATACAATGACTGGTAAATCAAATCCTACAAGATCCAGAACTGATATTTTTTTTTGGTATACTTGTCTAAGGAATCCAGCAATCATTCAATCAAATAAATCATTCATTCAAATATTATTACTTCTCACCATACAACCAGGAGGTGACACAATTTATAGGAATAGGTCTTTTACAAAACCAGGGGGAGACAACTATTTTACATTAGTAGAGCTCCCCCCCCCCCCAAACAAGAGTGAGGGGGTAGGGGTGGTTTTAAGGGCGAAGTGTCGAAATATGGGATGCTGCTGTATGTATAGCATGGGGTTATAAAGATCCCACATTTCGGCACCCCCCCCCAAAAAAATACTTCCTGTAGTCAGTAATACGGTCCAATTGTTACTTCAACTACATGACTACAGTAGTATATATAGTTACTGTTACAATATGCTGGAAAACTTACTGGTATCAGGAATTTTCACGACAGGTGGTCTAATACCGACGGTCACGGATACGTAAAGGGGAACAACTTTGCTGACATACCGGTAGAGGGCGGAGTGCAGAGGGGGTCAGATTTATCCTGCAGCCATACGATAGCTTGCGACGCTACGAATATATACATTTTGATACATTTGTATTATGACGTTCTCTTGTGACGTTTGTTATTTGGACCGCCTACAATGGTATCGCGAGTGGCGTCATCACAATATGGATTGTTGCAACGTCATAGCGAATGATCGACGTCACAGAAGAACATACCAGATTCTTCAATTCATTTGGACTAGAAATATATATCTTACATCATACAACAAGAGCGCCTCGTGTGTCTGTCAATATGTTAGGATAGTCACTCTGCAGTGCATCTGTTTTAATTTCATTTTGACCGCCCATTTATCGAACTGGAAACCGTTTTGCGTCAATTTCCTTTGATCCACCATGTTAACAATCTTCGATCTGACCCCCAAGCAGTCACGCCCTCTGCCGTGACGTTGGTAAAGTTGCTTCCCTTTGTACATCCGTGACCGTCGGTATTAGGCTCACGTCCGTTTCCTCTACGGTGTGGCTGTACATTTCTGGGGTGTCCCACTTCGGCTGCGTACATGTAGGTTCCTGAAGTGCACCGCAGTCCGCCTGGCAATTTTCCTCCCAGGCTCGTTTTTTGCATAGCTGAAGTACATTTTGCGGTCTCGGGTGTAATGGGTGTCCAAAATTATTGCGCTGGAAGAGGGTTGGGGCTGGATTTTCACCGGTAGGCCGCCCACCAACAAAGTGCTTCGAGCACTCACGCGAGTACTGACTCGGTTCCCATTTGTCTCGCCGCGGCATCCTCACCCACAAACGTCGGTTGGCGGGATCCTTCTTCCTTCCTGGAAAGCGGTGAAAAGATATAGCTTCCATCCAGGGATATTCCTCCAGTTTTCGCCTCTTTCTCGAGTCCGAAATAGACCCTGGGACACTGCAGCTGTGGACCGGCATCGCGAAAACAGTTCCCGGCAAGGAATTTGAATTGACAGCTGTCAAAATGTGACCCCCCAACGCTCGCGACCTCTAGCGGTTGAACTCTGCGGAGCTGCCAAAGTTATCTCCCTTCACTATCCGTGACGTTCGGTATTCCGCTTAACCCGGAACGAGGGGCCGTATGAAGCCATGTACTTCAAGATCCCCATGGTGCTCATATGAACAGACACAATCAAAGCGTGACTGAGATACATCATTCTCTAGATAACGACTTTACAACAAATATTATGGATTAAGAATACTGATCAGCGATGCAGATTTGATACTTTTGGAACATCATGATGTCTTGCCGGCATCAATGACCTATGTTTATGTATACTATGATTGTCTTTTTGAATTTGGCGCTAATACTGTTATATGGAATAGGTCTTTGGATTATGGAGGCGGATATTCTTTAATGGACGACGGTTGAATTATGAATGACGGACCAGACGCTTGTAACTTCTACATTCAATCTCATATATCATGCTATCGAACAGGCAATATCAACTGATATTAGTCTACTGTTTTCTTGGAATAATAATTCCCGTAACATGTTCAGCACTGTATCACCATTATTCATTAGAATAACATGCCTACAATTAGTGTACCTTCATGCAAGTCCACAGAGATTAGAAGTCGTAGTCTCGATGTAGTGATCGCCTAACAATATGAGCTGATTCCACAATCCCTCACAAAGAGAAGACAGATATGAGCAAAAAAAATTCATATATTCCGAGTTTATTCAAGTATAATATAAACACTGTACGACAATATAGATACAACCTAGTGGAACAGACATTCATCATTCATATAAAGTCAGCAATGTATAAAAGTATTACATCCGTGGTTCTTTAAAAGTTTTACCCATTTGCCCCACTTGTCATTTAATTGCTTTCTATTTTGATAGAATACAGTTCGTTCTATTGTGTAATAGTACTCTAAATCTTTATAAATCAGACGTATATTTGGGGTTGATCGTAGATGCCAACATCTACTACGATATAAGTAAAATTTTGCCAATAATATAACCATATTACATTGGCAACTGTGTCCCAACAAACCAAATACATGTATAATATTCTCTGACATAGATAATCTATATCCAAAAACCATTTCAATTTTATCATTCAGCAATTGCCAGAATATTTGAGATTGTTGGCAATCCCAGAACAGATGTACTATTGTCTTCTTATATAGTTTACAGAAAATGCACAAATCATTTTCACTAATATTAATTTTGCGTAAATAAGCATTTATTGTGATTAATTCGAAATTGAAACCATCGTAGTTTTGTATCCCTCTAAATATTGATTGGTAATTTATAAACTTTTTCCCACCAAATTGGTGGTTTTTCACCCATTATGGATTCTCATTTTCTTTGTGATTTTACGTCTGAACTTTGATTTTTCCCCCAAAAGTTTTTGTTATATGATATGTGCCTTTAAAAGTTTTGAATAATAGCAAAATGTGTTCGGGGGTGAACGGAAACACTGTTTCCTGAAACTCTACATGTACACAGGTCTTCTTAAACAATTTAGTAATTGAGCTCCATATTTCTAAAAAGCTTATATAACAAGATCTAAATCCAAACTGTCTGTGATACAAATAAATGTAACTACATTAATTTTTGAACTTGAATCGAAGGATGTTATTCATAATACATCCACAATATTGAATGCATAATAAAGGTTAAATTTGTATTGAATATGCACTGAAATTCCTTCCAATTATTATTAGTGATATTTTTCTTTCTCTACAGATGGTTCAGATTTTCTGGTAAAGTGTATGCCGGTGAAATCATAATTGTCATCCAATATGGCATTGGGGGAGACGAAAACAATCAAGGTGAAATCTCAACATGATGCAGGTTTATCCACCCAAGTATACGGGAACTCTGATTGCCCGGATGTACTTTCAATTATCCTCACAAGCCGATGACAATGCCGTTTTTACCTGCGGCACGCAGGTCTACGAGAGGCTCGCGTTGTTGTTCTTGTTCTTGTTGTTCTTCTTCTGACTTTTTGAAATACGCATGCGCTAAGAGAGTGTGATCTCTGCCACACTTTGCTTTTCAACCTCCGATGGCAATCCTGTCTTCAGGCACGTTTGAATTCATTGACAACTATATATTCGGTGGAATGAATTATTGCTTCGTTGATTTCCGTTCATTCTCTTACGTCAAAACACAGGACATTTCAGTCGCTTAAAAGCTGTCGATCGAGATTACCATTTTCACTGGACAGTATGTATATACACTTCAAGGTCCTTGAATTGCTTATATACCAAGGAAGATGAGCCACAACCTTGTCAGTGGTTCAGTTAATTTGCATACAGTCATGTAAGTAGAAAAATAAGTTCACTACTTCTAGTAATCATTTTATCTACCTAATCTAGATAATTCACAAATTGGTGAAAAAGTAGACAAGTAACGCATTGTCATTATGATTAACAATGAATAATACTTGGTATCAAATTATAGATCATGTATCATAAAAACAAACGCAACAATTACGTTTCAGAAGCACGGGAAAAACTCACCAACATTTGCCGAATAAATAGTATCGTAATCATTTTATCTATCCAATCTGGATGATTTAAATATTGAAAATAAGTAGACAAGGAACACATTATAATTATGATTATAAAAGAATAATACTTGGTACCGCGTCGGATTATAGATCATGAATTATAACAACAAACGCAAAAATTACGTTTCGGAAGTAACTGTGCCAATTAACTCGATCACCACATTCGATTAACAGTTATTTAATTAGCGGTAGTCACCGATCGTTTGTTTTCTTTTGTCTGCCGAATCCCCCAAATGCGCTGCAGTTGATTAATTCTGGTTAATTCAAGTTGTTGTGATACAGAGCAGTTCGGATAATTTCGCACTTTTAATCTCTGTCAAAGGCCAACCACCTCGCTGGGGGTCTAATAACACCCCAGCCACCAGTCAGATTTTTGGACCGGATTCGGGGCCTTCGCGCACATCGCCGGAAGTGACATCATATATAGTAGAATAGATGTTTACCAAACATTTCGATTACTTTTCAAGTCTGCATAATACCTTTGTTGATCTAGCGTTAAAAGGAATTATCTGGAGATAATTTTCCCTGTTTATCTGGACAGAGCATATGAAAAGTAGTTCGCTCATGTGCAACACTAAAGGAGTTGTTCGGCCGGATTAAAACTGAACCGTGCGTTGGTTGGTTTCCCCTATACGTCATAGCAACGTAGTAAAGGTCAACTTCCGCTATTGGTGGCAGGGATGGTAATGGAGCCTGCGAAATGGAGCATGTGCTGTGGGGAGGTTGGTCAAAGGCATGGTGAAGATCCACTGTGCGGAGAAGGTCAGGGCGTTTTTTCGCCCTGTAAAGAGAACGAGTGTTGGTCGATCGACCGACAGAAGGGGAGATAACCCTGTTTGAAGGTTGAATATAAATATATCAAGGGGGTTTTTCATACAATTAATGTTGTACGGTATGATTTTTCTTGTTTAAATATTTTTAATTTTCCTGCACAGTATTTCTCAAGTGAATTTTAGTTTGTATGGGGCCAATAATAATAATAATAATACTTTCAGTTATTGCAGAATATATATCACTAATACTTAGCTCGCTAATACCACTTCTGTTGTTCATTGCTTACCAGTTGTAGATCAATTTGATACTGCGTTGGGGTTCTTATACTTTTCCCCCAATTACTCGCATAATACCAAATGTCCAATCAGATTATTTGATTGCAACTCCCTGTTTGTCAGATTTGTCCCGGTTAACCAATCAACTGACAGAACTAGTACTTCCAGTTTATCTTGTGGTCCTATTGTCCAAGTCTCCCATTTGCAGTTCAATTGACTAAAATAACATACAAAATAAATCTGAAATATGAATTTATTTTTCGTGTATTTCTTCTTCCATTGTCTCCCCCGGAGAAAACTCGATCAGTCGTCATTCTGGTACTATTTCTCAAGGGCACACGCAATAAGATTGCACCTACATGCTTTAAAACTGATTTACACATAGTATCGTTTTTAGGTTTAGCAGTACAGGTGTTCTAGGTTGAATAAACCTGCATTGTCTTTGGAATGCGTCATACTCATTGACAATCATGATAGAGAAATACGTTGATATACATATATGTCCTGAGGTTCAGCCTCGTGATATTTTTGGACTTCGTTTATTGTACAGAAAGGTACAAGTATACTAATTTATAGGCCTAAATAACAATGATGATTTTTTTTCTGTCAAAAAAGAAATGAGAATGGGGCGAGTTATTATTTCAAAACAAACGTACATTTATGTAAGCTAATGTTGCCTTTCTGATATCATGGCATATGCATATGAATCGAGAAACATCACCTCTATCATACCCTAATGTGAAAATCAGGTAAGAATTGGTGGATTGCGTTCTGCTAATACGGAATTTTCAAGCAGTTGCCAGCCCCAATAAAGGGTGTTGTTTGGTTTGTCCTTAACGAGTGGATGGATTTCCGGTAAGTAGACGATCTCAGCGGAGATTCCCGAGAGATAGCGAGTGAGGAGACAAGAAGAAGAGAATTGAGACGCAGTTCGTCGTGTCGTGTGAAGGGCGCCTTGTGGAGTGGAGATCTCAGCGGTACATGGGTAAGTATTCCGAAGATTATTATCTTACAGCTGAGCGTGCTCGGTTGATTGAAATCATATCCGTCTCAGTGAATGGCAATGATTGTTTCGCAATCAATCTTCCCGCAGCCACGCCGGCCACACCCACATGAACATGGCGGACTGGATAACGATATAACAACAACAACAACATTGGCTAAATTGAAAGAAAATATCAAACATAACTGAAGCGCTGTGCAGTTCCGGTTAGTAAGATTATCCTAAATGTCATTCGTATTAAAACCCATTAAATGATTTTAATTGCCTTTTCTTTTGTTTCAGAATAGACATTTGTTTGAAAGTTTCCTGCGAATTAAGCTCATACATGAATGGTAAGGAATTCAGTTTGGGTCAATTTACAAAATACATTCTAGCAGAGAAATAGCTTTTACCTATCCATATGAACAAAAATACAACATGGATTCATCCGTTCTAATAAGGGGCATTTGAAAAAAACTAGTCAACATGGGCCTGCTATGTTTATGTTTAGTCAAATATGATTAACAATGTATTTCAAAGTTTGCTATGGAACTGTAGCTGGCATGTATACTTACGGGCGATCACTTCCCCTTTTAGCTTTATATGCTATGTTGCCCATTTAAACAAATTTATCATTTTCAGTACCATATGAACAACATCGCCCCCTCCATGAGGGCTGTGGTTATGCCACAGGAAATCGGGGTATCTTCATACTACATATGTAACTAGTGATGGACTAGATATCTTTCCAATTTGACTTGACCTTGACCTATTTTACCAGGTCAGATGTTAACGCTGTTCTTGCCAGTTTCAATGATTTTGCGGAGTTATTTGCCTTTTATTTTTGACATCAATAACCGCTATATAATTCTAGCCCATTCTTGTCTGTGCTGTTCGTCTACCCCCTTCAAATAGCGAAAACAGTTCAAGTTGGTACATCAATTGCCTTAAGAAATTTATCCCAACCAATCGAGATCAGCTGATGTCTGCAACGCTGACAAAATGATAGTCAAAATGTGTCCGTTTTATCTTCGTCCAAACTTCCCCTGGAATTCCTCGTTATGGGTCCTCCTGACTATTGAAGATGTAAATTATCAATCGCAAAAACAGGCAATTATAAGCACCACAAATATGCATGTAAATATTCACCTCCTGCCTTTACATGTGTACATATCCTGCAGTGTTTAATTCTGCATTTATTGATCTTTCAGGGTCGTTTATCCCGACCTTGCGGACCTTTGTGCTAAAGTTGGACCCCACAAGTGAGATGTCTGTTCAGGATTTAATTCTGTTTTGCAAATTATCAGTAATTCCTTTGAAGTAGACATTATGCAACCAGCAGTGACATTTTTCTGTTTGAGTATACTTTTATTTTTCACTGAGATGGAACAGAAACCTGAGAATGAAAATAAATGCCGTGGCTGTGGTAAAAAGAGATTCAAATTTCTATTGAACCATTTGAAACGTAGCTTAGATTGCCAGATTGAGTATGATATGGATGGATTACGTTCATCTGCTAAACAAAGAAAACTCTCCAAGTATAGAGCAACACACAGCAAACAAATAAGACAAAAACAACCTGACTATGACACACTTCATCGTGATCAGATCAGACAAAAACAGCAGGAGTATGACACTCTCCACCGTGATCAAATACAACAAAAACAGCAAGAGTATGACACACTCCATCATCATCAGATCAGACAAAAACAGCAAGAGAATAACACACTCCATCGTGATCAGATCAGACAGAAACAGCAAGACTATAACACACTTCATCGTGATCAGATCAGACAAAAACAGCAAGAGTATAACACATTCCATCGTGATCAGATCAGACAAAAACAGCAAGGGTATGACGCACTCCACTGTGATCAGATCAGACAAAAACAGCAACAGTATAACACACTTCATTCTGCTCAGATCAGACAAAAACAATCCATCTATAACACAGTACATCATCTTGAAATACAACAAAAACAACATAAATACAGACAGTTCCTCTTTGAAAATAGTGATGAGAAAAAGAGATTTCTACAGTTTCAGAAAGACACAGAGGATGGGCCTATTTACCCATGTGTGTCATGCCATAGATTGTTATTTCTTACTGCAGTTCAATGATTCTGCATTGAACAGATTGGCAAAACCATGAGCATCCTCTTCAGACCTTGGTTCCAGGCCCCGCCACCTGGTTCTACGTTAAGAACAATTATTGGGTTTGTCATAACTGCATGGTTATCTTCAAAAAAGATAAATTTCCTGCTATGTGCTTCTTCAATGGACTTGATAATGACAACATCCCAGATCAGCTTCATTTAACTGAATTAGAAAATGTACTGATCGCTCGCAACATTCTTTTCATCAAACTCCTTCAATTGCCTAAAAGTAGGTGGTCTGCTATAAAAGGCAAAGTTTTAAATGTTCCAGTCACTGACAACGATATCCTTACTTCTGTTTCCTCGTTTCCACGGACACCTAATGATGCTGGCATCATCGCAGTGAACCTGAAAAGAAAGTTGGGCTATAAAAGCTCAGTAACTGAGGCATATATTCGACCTGATATGCTACAAGCTGCTCTCCGTACATTACGAAACTGTGGACATCCATATTATCAGTTCATTGATGTGGATGAAAATTATCTTCAAAGATGTCAAGATGAAGACCCAGATGGTTATGACATTTTGGTTGAGAAGGACAGTTCCAATAATACAGAGGGCAGTATTCCAGATGCTTTACATAACAATGTTCAAGCTTCTCCTACACAACCTACAAGTGATTCTCCCAGTGATGATGAAACAGAATACCGTGAACATGATGCTGTGAGGAAGCATCAATATGACCTCGGTTCTTCCTCTATGATGACCGACAAATACCCTGAATCATCGATTCACTCAAATGCTACTCCAGAAGAAGTTCTAAATAAGACCAGATGGAATAGTAGTGTTGCATTCTCTATTGCTCCAGGCGAAAATAAGATACCAACAAATCTCATGCGTGACTGTGACTGGGACATCAAAGCTTTTCCATGCTTATTCCCAACCGGAAGATTTGGAATTCATTTTGCAAGGAAAGTTCCAATCACACCGCAGAAATTTTTCCTACAGAGAATTCTCAATCAAGATACTCGTTATGCACAGCACACACCTTTTGTTTTCGCATCTGTTTATTACATTGAACGTCAACAATTAGAACGCAATGTTAACATCAGTTACCTGCGTAAGAAAACCGCTGGTGAAAATCTGATTTCCATAGAAGATGGATTCAGTGTGTTTGATCGGATTTCTGGAACACCTCGTTTTTGGCAACAGGCTAGATACGAGATGATTGCCAGACTGGAACATTTGGGCCCCTTCCAGTTCTTCTTTACACTTTCATGTGCTGACAAAAGATGGCGTGAAAACATAACAACAATCCTCACACAAGCAGGACATGACATCACTCACAAACTATCAGAATCTCCAGACAGAATGGACTTCTGTGAAAAGGAAGCCTTCGTTAATGGGATACCAGTGGATGAATTTTTGCAGGATATCAGCCTGCACAACTTGGTGCGACAAAATGTTCTGGCGATAACTCGCAACTTTGATCAAAGAGTCAAAAGTTTCCGGAGCAATATCATCATGGGAAAAAACAATCCAATGCGAGTCAAATTCTATAACTATCGGGTTGAGTTCCAAATGAGAGGTGCAGCTCATATTCATGGTGTCCTTTGGCTTGACATGGATAAAATGGAAACCAGTTTTAGTGGTATTAAACCTGCAATGACAAAACTGCGAAACAATGACTTTCTTTCGAAAGAGGACCAGGATGTTATTATTCAGTTCGTCGACACTTTTGTTACTTGCTCCTTGCAAAATGAAGAGGTGAGGTCCATTGTTGAAGATGTGCAGATCCATCATCACACTAAGGCATGCAGGAAGTATGGTGGAGAATGCCGATTTTCATTCCCCAAGTTTCCAAGTGAAAAAACAATCATTACCCAGAATCTCCCATCAGATATGGATCCAGTGGAGAAAACTAAACTGTTGAAGAAACACAAAGACATTCTGAAAAAAATAAAACAAGCCCTTGAAGACCCTGAACTAGATACACAGCTATCAGTCAAACAATTATTAGCTCAGTGTAGCATTTCAGAGAAGGATTATTATGATGCACTGAGCGTTTCTATCGGGGGAACTACAATCATTCTGAAGAGAAAAGTCTCTGAAATATCAACAGATTGTGTTCACATATAGAAGATTTGAAAGCAGACCACTCGGCAATGATGAGTGACATTATGTGCTTGACTGAAACTTGGCTCGATCTAAACCAGGATACAACTATCTTCCAAAGAAGACATGCAAGCGTTGGTCATGGCAAAGGAGTTCTGATGTTCATAAAAGAACATTTACCCACCTGCAGCACAACTGTCATAAGACAGCCCAACTACCAGATCATAGTATATGAAAGTGATGCCTTTGTTGTCGTTGCAATATATCGCTCAAGCGCCGGATCCCAGAAAGGTCTGTTTCATGACATTAAGACTGTTACTAAAATCCAGAAAATTGTCATTGTTCTTGGTGACTTCAACTTAGATTTTCGCTCAAAGAGATCTGATTATTTCATCAATAACCTATTAGACGATGGCTTCAGTCAACATGTCGACACATCTGGAAGGAAATATTATTGACCATGTCTACCTCAACAGTTTTGTTAATAACTATGAAGTCACATTGCATCCCCACATATTATTCTGATCACGACGGACTGTGCATCCTACTCAGCAACATTAACATGCATTCTTAATGAAAATGTGTTCATCTCAAATGAAACTCAGAAATGTTGGCACATTGCTGTTATATTGATGTATGTTATATTTTTCTCAATCCCTAAAGATATCTGTAGGAGAAACCATAATATTGGTAGAACTAGTTTTCACCAGCTGACTTACAGGTTAGTAATGATTATTACGAAGTGCTAGTGGAAAAACTGTTGGAAATGACACCACATTGCATTATTGTAATTTTATTATGCATTGTTCATCATGTTCTACCCATGCATGAAGCAGGGACAATATTACAATAGTATTAGGATTCCTGTAAGGTTTATTTCCATTATATGTTCTGAATGTTAATGTGAGCTTCATATTTCCAAAATTATGATATGCAGTTTGCATTGAGAATTCGACTTAACCGTTATAAAGGTTCTATTTCATATGTAATCAGTGATTTACACCTACTAATTGTTACCCTTTGGATATTCACACCCCTATTCTCATTCCTGTGACAAACATTATTAATATTCATCTGTATCTTGTGCTGTGATAAATGCATACATTCTTTTTGGATGAAAACATAATGTTCATATGTCAAAGTGAATCAGCCATTCACTTGTAGGCTGGAATTCATGTGATACATGTACTGAAAATACCATATGCAAACTGTGATAGCTATATCTATATAGATAAATGGATATTTGTTTAATAATTCTATTGTACGTGCGAATAAATCCTCATAGTATTAACTCCTAGTAGTAAACTCACCAGTTTGTGTGAGGTTGGCTACATTAATCACCTTATATGTATACCACCTACTTGTAATTGTTGCATTTTATCTTACTCTCTGGTACTCTAAAACTGATGTAAAATAAAAGTGTGCAAACATCCGTGTTACATATGAGATCTGCTTTTGAACTTCTTTACTCAGCACGTACAAGTTTGCCGATTGTCACAAATGTCATTCTGCTACTTCGTGACCACACTGTGGAAGCCTAATTGATAAAGCGTCCGGCTCATATGCGGTAGGTACTGAGTTCAACCATCAGCTGGATCATACCAAAGACTTGAAGAAAAATAACTTCTCCCTTCTTGACTTGCGCTCGGCATTACAAGGATAGAACAAGGACTGGTTCACTCAGTATCCATATAATGGGACTGGCAGGGTGCTCGATCTGCCCACAGTATGATACTTCAGTCAGACAGCATATAGGTATTCCAATGGGTACTAATTGTGCACCCCTGTTGGCTGACCTGTATCTGTTCTCTTATGAATATGACTATATGCAGGCGCTTGCAAAAACCGATCCATCCAAAGGCCGTTCCTTCTCATTCACCAAACGCTATATAGACGATCTTCTCGCTGTGGATAATCGCTATATAAATGACGCAGTGAAGGATATATATCCACCTTCACTGGATTTGAAGGAAACTACAGACAGCCCTACAGGCACATCATATTTAGATCTATATCTCTATAAAAATGAAGCGGGCATTTCTCTCTCGTCGACTTTATGACAAAAGAGATGATTACAATTTCGACATCGTAAACTATCCCTTTCTGGACAGTAATATTCCAGTGGGACCTGCATATGGCGTATACATATCTCGCTTAGTAGCATTTGCTAGATCCTGTGTTAAATGTGACGATTTTAATCAACGTCACAAAACATTGTTACAGAAACTTATAAAACAGGGCTATTCCACCAAACGCCTCCACTCAAAGTTTCTCAAATTTGGCGATACATATCGCATGCTGATAAAAATACGAACGTAGCGTGCAAGATCTATGGCGCTACGTTTCGTAACTTGTGTCTAATTCCGCTTAACCCGGGGCTAGGGGCCGTATGAACCCATGTACTTCAAGATCCTCATGGTACTCATATGAACAGTCACAATCAAAGCGTGACTGAGATACATCATTCTTTAGATGACGACTTTACAACGAATATTATGGATTAAGAATACTGATCAGCGATACGGATTTGATATTTTTGGAACATCATGATGTCTTGCCGGCATCATTGAAAACTGTTGACCGCTTCTCTCTTGCAGGAAACAAGCCTATGTTTATGTATACTATGATTGTCTTTTTGAATTTGGTGCTAATACTGTTATATGGAATATGGAATAGGTCTTTGGATTATGGACGCGGATATTCTCTAATGGACGACGGCTGAATTATGGATGACGGACTAGACGCTTGTAACTATAGCATGGCAGCATTAGGACTGCTCTGTCACAATCGGGCACCCCCAGTCAAGATATACCTAGAAACCTAGTATGTCAACTTCAAACCCTACTCCCTCCGTTAGTTCTTCTGAAGTCTGCCAAATTTCAACTTTATTACACATGTCCACGTTCTGTTATGGTGGAACTTGGAATTAGGTTTCCTGCACTTCTATCGTGTGGATTCGCACTCGCAAGATTAATAAACATCATGTTGCTACCAATCGTTTTCAGTCCGATTGGAGTTCCCATGGTTCACTTGAGGTGTCACCGTGCACACACCACGTCATGGTAAGATTATGCCTCAGCTCCTCATGCAGCTTCTTGTAAGAGGTGACTAACTTGGGCCATTCCCGGGTCTGAAAAGGAATAAGACACCAAGGGTGGGGAGTCCCAGATTTAAAAAATAATAGAACCCTCGGATTCCGGGTGTGAAAAAGAATAGGGCCTAAACGATGTTAAATCATATTCGCTCACTCACCCAATAGCTTTCATTACAACATAACCTGCCACTGAGGCAGTTCTGAGCAGCATTCGGTCCAGGAAATACATGTGTTCTTCCTCTCCTGCTTTCTCCTCGAATGAAGACCACACAATCACCTGATATGCCATTTGCTGCAGCTTTACAAAAGCCGCAGGTTTTGACTACAATGTAGTCATTTCTCACTTGTTTTATTTTGAAACTGAATTGACCAATCAAGTCGTCCAGAACTGGATGATATTCATTGGTATCGGCCGAACTATATTGTGTGTGAATGTGAATGAATAGAAATTAACGTTGCTTTCAATAACTATTCAGTCATATTATTCAGTAATATTACGACGGTGTGCCTATATTCGATCAATATTATGATAAAGGACAATTGTTAGGAAACAACATTTGCCTTGTAGGGTAACAGTATATACTTTCCTACTGTGTTAAACCAAGCCCTAACACCGTATATTGTAATGTGCAACAAACAACTGAAACATACAATCCTTAAAAAGATACATGTATGGGGGATCGGGTGGGTGGTTCTGTAATATTCCCTTGGAATTCATTGCTTCCTCAATCAACCATTTGCAGTTGGCCGGCTTCTTTCTGGTAATGGCACCGTCCAAGGATCATCTGGATCCAATCATCTCATTCTTCGCAATCCTAATTTTCTCTTGGTAAAAATTTCCTTTTTTATATGTCATCTATGGCTATTTATTTATTTTTTTCAATAATATTTTTATTCCCTTTGGTGTTCATGATGAAGTTCATTTACTTAGGGGTCATGTCCAATTAATCCAGGCACTTTCTCGATGCCTTCGAGATGGATCGAGAAATTTCTCGACTGAAACCGGGAGGGCAGAACCGGGACCCCTGACGATGTCTCCCGGTTTGCTCCCGGTTCTATCTCGATCGAAACGTTCCGGTTTTCGAGATGGATAGGACATTGATCAGTAATCTCGAAGGGGGTCCCGGTTTGCACATGTCCGTATTTTATTGCCATTAAATTGACCGTTTCTTAGCTTCTCAGTCGATAAGATTTGTACTGGTACAATATTTTGGGGGCGCTCGTCGTATACGCATATCGCAGTCAAAAATAGAACCCCGACAACGATTTTTTAAAGATGCATTCCATGTTATTCAAAGTTCAATCGATAAATCCATGATCTGAAGTTTCCTGAATCCGACGGAAAGAAAACATGTCATTCATTTATAAAGTACAAACATTCTCTCACATCGATAACTTATTGTATATCTGACTAATATTCGACGCGGAATAAATGACACATCAAAAGGATAAAAAATGATATGGAAGCATGCGATAATTATTGTTCCATAAAATTATTTTAAAACGAAACATGGACCATTTCAATCGAAAAATTGAAAAAGATGTGTTTGACCTGTGTATTTTCGTAGGCGTGTAAATTTTTTTTCGTTTTGTATTATTCATTGCAGATTCCATTTTACCGAGAATTACTCTCATGTGATATAGTCCAAGTAAGGCGATTATATCAACAACGTTTATTTCTCATAAAAGCTTGCCTGGCAGATGTTAGAGGAAATACTGACAGTCGGAACTAGAGGTGTTGATAATTCACCTCAGTCGGTCTGTGAAAACCGTCGGCTTGGGACAACAGCGAACAGAGATGGGTTAATTAATTAAAGAAAAACTGGAGGAAAACAACTTTGGTAGGTATTGATAAGATACTCACGTTCTATTATTTAATGCTAGTTTCATGTGTTTAGCAAATTAACCAAATAATGAAAGTAATTAACGCCCAATTCAGAGTTCAATCATGGTTTAGGTCAACGATCATGTGTATTTTACTATCAACAATACCGCGTTTTGTCTGCGTGAGAAGCTGATAGGGAATGCCCAAACACTTCGATCACTCGTTTATGTTTATATTTTCCGGTTATAAATGATTCACCAGCCGCTCCTGTGGTCTTCAAGGCCACTGTATTTCTGTCTACCGGGGAAATCTTTGACGAAACGTGATACAAGTCCAGATCCTATCAAATAAGTATTATTAATAAAAATCTCCCATTCTGATAAACTATCAGAAGAACATGTGGAATTTATTCTAGACTTGTGGAATTTATTTCAATTCGCACTTCCTGGACGCATCTCATAAAGTGATTCAAATTCTAAAAACAGGCTCGAAATAAGTTACACTGAATAATAATATTGAGCCACCCTATGCAATTCAACTGTTTTGTTTTTTTCTTTCCATACATAACGTGCAGTGAAGTTGCGAAGTCAGAGAAAGTACGCGACCACATATCTCTAGACGGAATAACAGAATAATGTTAATTGAATCATGTTTAATGTAATTCATTATACGTGGCTTAATGCATATGTACCCATCGATATTAGTCTCAATGCCACAGACAAGTATATATAGAGCGAACATAAACCGAATGGTTCAAACCTTCATTTGAAGGTATCTCGATTCCATTCTCGAAGCAAGTCGATTTATTTCGAAGGAGATCGAGATGGACATGCGCTTCCAGAGAAAACCGGGAGCAAACCGGGACAACAATCGATAGAGATAAAGGGGACTCATCGAGACGAGATATTTATCGGTTTGACTCGTTTATCGAGAAACCGTCTCGATCAATTGGACGTGACCCCGTATTGACAGATTTAACTTGGACATTTATATATACAATCAAATAAAGACAAAGATTTATTACATACATAAATACATACATTTGTATTTGTATGTATCCATTACAAAATGGTAAAATAGAATCTCTTTTCAATATTATCAATTCTCTTCACTCGAATATTTCTTTCACCATGGAGAAAAGTGACAACGAATTACCATTTTTAGACATACGGGTAGTCAAATCGGGTCGTACTTTCTCAACTGATATATATCGCAAATCAACAGATACTCAGTTATATCTTCATTTTTCTTCAAATCATCCTCGTCATTGCAGGGAAAACATCCCATATTCCTTGGCTAGGAGAGTATGTACAATAGTCTCAAACAGATCAGTCAGAGACGAAAGGTTAGCTGAAGTGAAGTCGGCCTTGTGGAATATGGAATAGGTCTTTGGATTATAGACGCGGATATTCTTTAATGGACGACGGATGAATTATGAATGACGGACTAGACGCTTGTAATTATTGAAAAGGGGATCAGAAAGACATTAGGTCACACAATGCAGGAATTACGACAACCGTCTGTAAAAGTAGCCGATGAAGATAATACCGTTTGTCACTACTCGCAATCCTACATGTAATAATAATGTTTTTCCTTTTCTTTTGAATGGTTTGGGGATTTTACAACAAAGTCTCAAAATGAAAGATATCATTTCTAAATCAAAAATCATTAACAGCAAACGACAAGCACCTAGCTTGAAGAGAATTCTAGCCAGAGCCCGGTTATCTGATACTAATTCTGTTGCTACCGTATCCAAATGCAACAAATCAAAATGGGGCGCATGTATATACAATATAGAAGGGCCAAGCTTGAAATTTACCAATAAGTACACAGAATTTCGGGTTAAATTTAATATGTCATGCGAATCGAAATTCGTTATTTATGCGCTGGTTTGCCAGAACTGTGGCAAACAATATATTGGTCAGACCACAAATCTTCGATCAAGACTAACGTACCGTTCACAGACAGCAGATTGCGAATGAAAGATACTGCTTCCTACCGGTCAGTAAACACATAAGAGAGTGCTCAGCTCATTTAGAACTACAAGATTCCAGAGGACAATCAAGCTCTCATGGATGTCAAAGAAATTTTCTTCATTAATTGCACGAAGCCGGCCTTGAATGACAACCATCGACTTTAACTATATGTGTTGCTATCAGTCCCCCCCTCCCCCCCCCCCCCTTCTTTTTCTAAGCGTACAACCATACAACTCTGATATACTATGAATTGATACATATAAGCTTGATATAGGAATAACATGGTTTGTTGTAGGCACATTGATCATATTTCTACCCACATGTACAACTGTATATGCTTATTAGTAAACTGCTTGTTAGCATTTGTCTGGTCACTTACATATACTTTTTCTACTATTATGGGTTTTTGCTAAGCTCACAGTATAGGTTTTAATTGTTAGTTTGATTTATTTGATCACCTATTAACACTTATTGAATCATGTTACTGAGTCATGCGAACTTTTACCGTTCAGCAGTTTCAAAGCACTGTACAACTATTCCTTGAAAAGAACACATGTTCAAAACTGCAGCAGTCGGAATACAATGATGTAGTCCATCAAGAAGGCGACTTTGTTATTTTTGTCGGGGTTACCAAGGGTAAACCCTACATTAGTATCACTCTTCAGTTTTTCTTTTTTCTTCTGCACATGTGTAGTTTTGATCTCCTGCCCGGAGACTGTTCTCATTTGATGCCCCTTACAGCACTAATAAAAACATATCGTTCTGACAGTCATACGTATTTGCAATGCACGGTAGCAAGTGCATTGAACGTGATAATTTGGACATTATCGCAGTAAATTTTATCTTTCCAATTTCTTTTAAGACTTGCCTTTCCAATCTATTTTATGCGCTATCATTTGTTACGGCGGTAAAGGTCATTCTCCACGGTCCATCTCCATTCTAACGGAAACATGGTAATGAGATAATTGTGTAGAAGCGCGGATAAACTCAGGCAGTCCTGCATCATTTTCCACCCGCTGTTGATCAGATCTATCGTTGTTCAGATCAGGAAGTTCGTCTTTGAGCAGTGAGTGTTGTTAAGTTTATTGTTTATCACAGATACTTAGTTCTCTATAATGTAGACAAATTCGTAATTTTCTGATAATCAAAGTTGTGCATTTACGACCTGCCTGTGTGGCGAGTGACACTACACCGACCGGCGACAGTGACCGTCCAGTCTTGAAGAAGATTTTTTTGCAGGAAATAAAAGACCGTGGAGTTGACATATCTGGGGGTGTTAAAAGTGAAACAGTCTTGGAGCTGAAGCAATATTGAGTTGAATTATTTTGTTGAAAACAGGAGTTGAAACTGATATTGAAAACAGGAGTTTGAAACAGGTGTTGAAAATAGGTATTGAACTGAAAGAAATAATTTGAGCCATACACAGTAAACCATTGCATATAACAAAATGGGAGTTTCTTTGGAACAGTATAGACTTTGCATCGGCAAACTCAATATTATTTGCCACTCTATAAAAAGTAAGTTATCACAGCTTATGCTTCTAATTATCTATGCATTTCTACATTACTAATTTACTTTATCACAAACGTCACAGTGAATACCCCTCTAATGCACGTAAACCCGACATCAGTACTTTAAGTACTTTGATTTCATATTATTTTCTCCACATCCGACAACTTATCCTTTTATAACTACATACATACATATATACAAAACACACATATTTACACACACACACATACATTTATGCATACATATGCACTTCCACGTTAACATATATTCACATTACAAGTTTAGGCCACACCCTACCTTCAGTTTGATAATAAAGAATATAGTTAATACGCATAAGCATGTATATATATGCATCCAAACATACACACATATACCTACTTTCATATTGAGTGAGTAGTGGGGTTTAACGTCGTTTTCAACCTTGTTCCAGTCATATCATAATAATGAAATAGAGCATAATATCTACTACTATTCTTATCCCATTTCTGTCAAGAATACATTTCTGCTGGTATCCCCTCTTCATTTTTTTTTTACATAGTACACAAACATTTGTCAAAAAATATCCAATTTTCCTACGAAGTAGATTCTCATTTGCAAATTCTCCGGTAATGAGTCAGTCAGTAGTATATAAAAGACGGCAGAGGGCCTGTTTCCCAGGGAGGTAACTCTTGGTGCCCTTTTTTCCAGGTTAAAGTATAGGGGGCGCCACATCGCCTTTCACCTCTGTGGCGCCTGTGGCGCCAGGGGGCGCCACCAGCTCAAGGTCACGTGGAGGTCAAAAGTAGTTCCGGCAACCTTTAACCTTTGTATTCTTCCGCGGTCTGGTGGTGATGCCGTCACTTCCGCGGACAGAAAGTAGTCCCATGTCAACCAAGTGACTTCCAATGTTAATGTATACGGGGAATGCCTAAAAAGAGTATGGGAATACACGTTTTGTTACCGGGGTAGGTCCCTAGTGGACCGAATGGGTCGAGTGAGGTGTCAAAGTGAAGCGCTCCTCGAGGGCCATTCAGTCATGGGTGGGTGCTTGTAAAATTAGGATTCTTCCCCGAAAATATAAAAAGCGAAACACGGACTTAACCCCTAAAATAGGGGGAAACCCCTATCAACTCTAGCCAAAAGGGCTAATATCGGTCCCCGGGCTTATCGGGGCCTGCCCATCAAGTCAATGGGGTGGGTGCATGTAAAATTAGGTTTTTTTCCGAAAATATAAAAAGCGGAACACGGACTTTACCCCTACAATAGGGGTCTGTATTATACAATATAAGGGAAAATGCCTGTATGGGGTATGGGGATGGTCAGTTTTTTTCGTGGGCTTTACTATGGCTTGTGGGGTCTCGTTTTTCTCGTCTCGCCAAGAAAATGACAATGGGAAGGGTCCCGGAGCGAATTTTGGGGAAAAGTCACCGGTATATAGCCCAATATTCAATTCAATTCTTTATTGGCATTAACACAATTCACATTGGTTATGGCCGAGAAACCCTATCAAACACACAATAGTCCAGTGTACTACAAGAAATAGTAATACGAAGTGAAAACATGAGTAACAAGATACCTAACAGCCAGTGCTATATCCTGGAAGGACTTCAGGACTTCTCCTGTTAAAACTCTCAGAAATAAATTTTGCGAAGAGTTTGGTGGTCTTAAATGTGTCACACTGTAGAAGTTTAGTGAATACCTTTTGGATATGATACATGGAGTTCGGAACATCGATGGATAAATCCCGGAATAGGGAATGTCTGAGATCTGCATTGTTGGAGCAGCACATTACAAAATGAATTTCATCTCCAACAGAGCCCACACAGTACTGCATGGCAAGTACGCAATTCTCTTGGAATAATTGGTTTTTGGTATCTGCCAGATTCGATTTCTAATGTGTGATTGCTTATTCGAAGTTTTGTAATAAGCACACGTTCTGGCTTAGGCAAATTATATGTCAGGTATTTTTCAAGACGATACTCCCACTTGAGTGTAGCATAAGTATCCAATTTATGATTAGATGGACTAAACATCATATTATGCCAGTCCTGTGTAAACTCATCAACTATTCGCCTAGCAAATGTTCTGTGAAAATTACCCATATCTAAGAAAGATTGTTGGCACCACATGTTGTAAAAACCATGTACTGATAATATTTTTCTCATTTTGCTGCAATAATTAAGAGAATCAGCCTTCGCAGACTTAAGGTTATGCAGATAAGCTTGTTTCACAAGCCTGGAGCTTGGCAGCTTTACCAGGCGACACCAGTATTTGACGGCATTAACCTTGGCCAATACTGCCAAAGGAAGTCTGCCTAATTCTGCCCGTACAGCAGAGTTACACTGTAACCATACTGGCTATATGGGGGGAGGGTTGGTCAATTTTTTGCGGGCTTTACTATGGGTTGTGGGGTCTCGCTTTTTTCGTCTCGCCGAGAAAAACACAATGGGAGGGGTCCCGGAGCGAATCGGTGAAATTTTTGGGAAAAGTCACCGAGGTCTGTATATAGGCTCATACTGGCTATATGGGGGAGGGGTGGTCAATTTTTTTTTTGTGGGTGTTACTATGGGTTGTGGGGTCTCGTTTTTCTCGTCTCGCCGAGAAAAACACAATGGGAGGGGTCCCGGAGCGAATCGGTGAAATTTTTGGGAAAAGTCACCGAGGTCTGTATATAGGCTCATAGGCTGGCTATATGGGGTATAGGTTCAACCTGGGAAATTCACACACGTTCATTGTGATATGGGTTGTTTGGATTTGTTTTTCACGTCTCGTCATTTAGAACACGATGGGAAGGGTCTCGGAGCGCAACGGTGAAATTTTTGGAAAAGTACCATATAGCCCATATAGTCCCATACTGGCTATATGGGGGTATAGGTTCAACCTGGGAAATTCACACACGTTCATTGTGATATGGGTTGTTTGGATTTGTTTTTCACGTCTCGTCATTTAGAACACGATGGGAAGGGTTTCGAAGCGAAACGGTGAATTTTTTGGAAAAGTACCGGGTAGGTGTGGATAGGCCCATATAGCTCCATACTGGCTATATGGGAGTATAGGTTCAACCTGGGAAATTCACATACGTTCATTGTGATATGGGTTGTTTGGATTTGTTTTTCACGTCTCGTCATTTAGAACACGATGGGAAGGGTTTCGAAGCGAAACGGTGAAATTTTTGGAAAAAGTTCACCGAGGCCTGGGTAAGCCCATAGGCCTATACTGCATGGCTATGGGGTATAGGCCCATACGGGGTGGACGTTTTGGGGTCTAGGTGGGCCCCTGATGACCATATGGTGTCGTATGAGGTCTTATTTTGAAGCTCTCGTGGAGGAGCATCCGACTGGCCTAATAGTTCGTCCGTTTTCAATATTCTGCGCATGCGCAGTCTGGCCCGTAGTATAGAAAGCAGGCATTTTGGGGGGTATGTGGGTGTGTGTTTGGGGTAGAGATGGACCGCTATGGGTCCGAATGGGTCGTGGAAGGTGTCAAAGTGAAGCTTGTGTGGGGTAGAGTCAGAATGGCGTGTTTTTAAATGCAAATCGCGACACTCTGCGCATGCGCAGCTGGTTGTAGTAAGTAAAGTGGCCATTATGGGGCAGTGCAGGAAGGTATTTGGTGTAGAGATGGACCATCCTTGGTCCGAATGCGTCCTGAGAGGTGTCATTTTGTAGCTCTCGGGGTGTAGACTCCGATTTGAGGGATGTTCACGTCATCTGTGACGTCATTGGTGACGTCATCAGTACGAGTAGTAGCCAAAGTGAACATTTTGGGGCAGGGAAGGAAGGTATTTGGGGTAGAGATGGACCATCCTTGGTCCGAATGCGTCCTGGGAGGTGTCATGTTGTAGCTCTTCGGGGTGTACAGCCCCATTTGAGGGATGTTCCCGTTATCTGTGACGTCATCGGTGACGTCATCAGTACGAGTAGTAGCGAAAGTGGGCATTTTAGGAAAGTGCAGGAAGGTATTTGGAGTAGAGAGGGACCATCTTTGGTCCGATTGTGTCGTGGGATGTGCCATCTTGTAGCTTTCATGGTGTACATCCCCATTTGAGGGATGTTCGCGTCATCTGTGACGTCATTGATGACGTCATCAGTAGGAGTAGTAGCGAAAGTGGGCATTTTGGGGCGGTGAAGAAAAGGATTTGGGGTAGGGATGGACCATCCTTGGTCCGAATGCGTCGTGGGGGGGTGTCATCTTGTAGCTCTCGGGGTGTAGACCACGATTTGAGATATGTCCACAGCACCTGTGACGTCATCGGTGACGTCATCAGTACGAGTAACAGCGAAAGTGGGCATTTTAGGGGAGTGAAGGAAGGATTAGTAGTATAAAAGCGCATTTCGAGCCCTTTTGACCTAGTGGCGCAAGGCGCAATGAGAGTATTCGCGCGTGGGTGTGAGCTTGTGTGTATGTGTGTGTGTATGCTTGCGTGTACGCGTGTGAGTGTGCTTTCGTGTGTGTGTGTGTACGCGTGTGGGTGTGCGTCTGTATGTGTGTGTGCGTCAGTGTGTATGTGTCTGTGTGTATATGTGTGTATGTGTCTGTGTGTATACGTATGTACGCGTGTGTGTGCGTGTACTTGCGTGTGTGTACGCGTGTGTGCGTGTGGGCTTGCGTGTGTGTGTGTACACGTGTGCGTGTATGCGTGTATGTGCATGTGTGTGCGTGTGCGTGTATGTGTGTGTGTGTATGTATGTGTGTGTACGTGTGTATGCATGTGTGTGTATGCGTCTGTGTGTGCTTGCGAGAGTGTGTATGCGTGTGTGTATGCGTGCGTGCATGTGTATGTGTATGCTTGCGTGTGTGTACGCTTGTGCGTGTATGCGTCTGTGTGTATGTGTGTATGCGCGTGCATGTGCGTGTGTGTGTGTATGCGTGTATGTGTGTATGCGTGATGTGGCGGTGATTACGAGCTTGATAGGATTCTAGATTAACCTGGGAAGGATGGGCAGTTCCATTTGGACCAATCAGCGGCCGAGAAAAACAACTAATCAGCGGTCGAATAATCAGCCAGTCGATAAGCACCGGGTCTTTCCATGCCTCGGGGACTTGGGGTCCCCACGGTAGGCTTTCGACGCGGTCCGTCCGTGCATCCGGGGATGTGTATGTGTGGGTGTGCGTGTGTGTACGTGTGTGTACGCGTGTGTGTGCGAGTGTATGCATGTGTGTGTATGCGTCTATGTGTGTGTCTCCGTATGCAGGCGCACGCTCCTGTGGTGCACCATGTACCCTAGGATGTTCACGAATGTTCCACCATCCCGGCCTTCTGTCAGGCCCAGGTCAGAAGCTCTCATGTCCTGCATGTGAATAGTCAGTCATATTGTGTGTTTATATGTGTGTATGCGTCTGTGTGTCTGTGCCTGTGTGTATGTGTGTGTATGTGGCTGTGTGTATACGACTTGGTGCGTGCGTGTGTGTGTGTGTGTGTGTGTGTGTGTGTGTGTGTGTGTGTGTGTGCTTGCGTGTGTGTACGCGTGTGGGTGTGGGCTTGCGTGTGTGTGTGCGCGTGTGCGTGTATGCGTTTATGTGCGTATGCGTGTATGTGGGTATGCGTGATGTGGCGGTGATTACGAGCTTGGAACGCCACCGAAGAGACTCGGATGAAGAGACTCGGAAGTGACCGAAGAGACACGAAGGTGAACGACATTGTGGAAAGATTGGTCCAAATGGAACTGCCCATCCTTTCCAGGTTAATCTAGAATCCTACCAAGCTCGTAATCACCGCCACATCACGCATACACACATACACGCATACACACACACACGCACATGCACGCACACACACACATACACAGACGCATACACGCATACGCGTACACACACGCAAGCATACACATACACACGCACGCACGCACATACACGCATACACACTCTCGCAAGCACACACAGACGCATACACACACATGCATGCACACACGCACACACACACATACACATACACGTATACACGCACACGGGTACACACACACGCTAGCCCACACACACACTCACACACGCGCGTACACACACGCAAGCACACGCACACACACACACGCACGCACACACACGCACGCACACAGTCGTATACACACAGACACATACACACACGCACACCCGCACATACACATCTCCGGATGCACGCGCGGACCGCGTCGAAAGCCTACCGTAGGGACCCCAAGTCCCCGAGGCATGGAAAGACCCGGTGCTTATCGATTGGCTGATTGTTCGACCGCTGATTGGTTCTTTTTCTCGGCCGCTGATTGGTCCAAATGGAACTGCCCATCCTTCCCAGGTTAACCTAGAATCCTACCAAGCTCGTAATCACCGCCAAATCACGCATCCACACATACACGCATACACACACACACGCACATGCACGCGCACACATACACACAGACGCATACACGCACACGCGTACACACACGCAAGCATACACATACACATGCACGCACGCATACACACTCTCGCAAGCACACACAGACGCATACACACACATGCATACATACACGCACACACACATACATACACACGCACACATACACGCACACACACACACATACACATACACGCATACACGCACACGCGTACACACACGCACACACACACGCGCGAATACTCTCATTGCGCCTTGCGCCGCTAGGTCAAAAGGGCTCGAAATTCGCTTTTATACTACTAATCCTTCCTTCACTCCCCTAAAATGCCCACTTTCGCTGTTACTCGTACTGATGAAGTCACCGATGACGTCACAGATGCTGTGGACATATTTCAAATCGTGGTCTACACCCCGAGAGCTACAAGATGGCACCCCCACGACGCCTTCGGACCAAGGATGGTCCATCCCTACCCCAAATCCCTTTCTTCACCGCCCCAAAATGCCCACTTTCGCTACTACTCCTACTGATGACGTCATCAAGGACGTCGCAGATGCTGTGGACATCCCTCAAATCGGGGTCTGCACCCGGAAGGCTACAAGATGACACCTCCCACGACGCATTCGGACCAACGATGGTCCATCTCTATCCCAAATACCTTCCTTCACTGCCCCAAAATGCCCGCTTTCGCTACTACTCGTACTGATGACGTTATCAATGACGTCACAGATGACGCGAACATCCCTCAAATGAGGATGTACACCATGAAAGCTACAAGATGACACCTCCCACGACACAATCGGACCAAGGATGGTCCCTCTCTCCCCCAAATACCTTCCTGCACTTTCCTAAAATGCCCACTTTCGCTACAACTCGTACTGATGACGTCACAGATGACGTCACAAATAACGGGAACATCCCTCAAATGGGGCTGTACACCCCGAGAGCTACAACATGACACCTCCCAGGACGCATTCGGACCAAGGATGGTCCATCTCTACCCCAAATACCTTCCTTCACTGCCCCAAAACGTTCACTTTGGCTACTACTCGTACTGATGACGTCACCAATGACGTCACAGATGACGTGAACATCCCTCAAATCGGGGTCTACACCCCGAGAGCTACAAAATGACACCTCCCAGGACGCATTCGGACCAAGGATGGTCCATCTCTACACCAAATACCTTCCTGCACTGCCCCAAAATGGCCAATTTACTAACTACAACCAACTGCGCATGCGCAGATTGACGCGACTTGCATTTAAAAACACGCCATTCTGACTCTACCCCACACAAGCTTCACTTTGACACCTTCCACGACCCATTCGGACCCATAGCGGTCCATCCCTACCCCAAACACACACCCACATACCCCCCAAAATGCCTGTTTTCTATACTACGGGCAATACTGCGCATGCCCACCTAGACCCCAAAACGTCCACCCCGCATGGACCTATACCTGATAGCCATGCAGTATAGGCCTATGGGCTTACCCAGGCCTCGGTGAACTTTTTCCAAAAATTTCACCGTTTCGCTTCGAAACCCTTCCCATCGTGTTCTTAATGACGTGACGTGAAAAACAAATCCAAACAACCCATATCACAATGAACGTATGTGAATTTCCCAGGTTGAACCTATACTCCAATATAGCCAGTATGGAGCTATATGGGCCTATCCACACCTACCCGGTACTTTTCCAAAAAAAATCACCGTTTCGCTTCGAAACCCTTCCCATCGTGTTCTAAATGACGAGGCGTGAAAAACAAATCCAAACAACCCATATCACAATGAACGTGCGTGAATTTCCCAGGTTGAACCTATACCCCCATATAGCCAGTATGGGACTATATGGGCTATATGGTACTTTTCCAAAAATTTCACCGTTGCGCTCCGAGACCCTTCTCATCGTGTTCTAAATGACGAGACGTGAAAAACAAATCCAAACAACCCATATCACAATGAACGTGTGTGAATTTCCCAGGTTGAACCTATACCCCATATAGCCAGCCTATGAGCCTATATACAGACCTCGGTGACTTTTCCCAAAAATTTCACCGATTCGCTCCGGGACCCCTCCCATTGTGTTTTTCTCGGCGAGACGAGAAAAACGAGACCCCACAACCCATAGTAAAGCCCACAAAAAAAAATTGACCACCCCTCCCCCCATATAGCCAGTATGGCACTATATGGGGCTATATACCGGTGACTTTTTCCCAAAATTTCACCGATTCGCTCCGGGACCCTTCCCATTGTCATTTTCTTGGCGAGACGAGAAAAACGAGACCCCACAAGCCATAGTAAAGCCCACGAAAAAAATTGACCATCCCCATACCCCATACAGGCATTTTCCCTTATATTGTATAATACAGACCCCTATTGTGGGGGTAAAGTCCGTGTTCCGCTTTTTATATTTTCGGAAAAAAACCTAATTTTACATGCATCCACCCCATTGACTTGATAGGCAGGCCCCGATAAGCCCGGGGACCTAGAGTTGATAGGGGTTTTCCCCTATTTTAGGGGTAAAGTCCGTGTTTCGCTTTTTATATTTTCGAGAAAAAATCCTAATTTTACAAGCACCCACCCATGACTGAATGGCCCTCGAGGAGCGCTTCACTTTGACACCTCACTCGACCCATTCGGTCCACTAGGGACCCACCCCGGTAACAAAACGTGTATTCCCATACTCTTTTTAGGCATTCCCCGTATACATTAACATTGGAAGTCACTTGGTTGACATGGGACTACTTTCTGTCCGCGGAAGTGACGGCATCACCACCAGACCGCGGAAGAATACAAAGGTTAAAGGTTGCCGGAACTACTTTTGACCTCCACGTGACCATGAGCTGGTGGCGTCCCCTGGCGCCACAGGCGCCACAGAGGTGAAAGGCGATGTGGCGCCCCCTATACTTTAACCTGGAAAAATGGGCACCAAGAGTTACCTCCCTGGAAAACAGGCCTTCTGCCGTCTTTTATATACTACTTCAGTCCCTTCGAATCGTTTCGTCGGCCAAATAAAGAGAACCGTTGACATTAGAACCTTGATTTTTGGCATAAACGAGCATTAGGAGACTGTTACCAGCAAGTTCTGAGATGAACTATTTAGGTGACCTATAAACCTCGAAATTTGAGGGGATTTCAGGTTATTTCTAGATAGAGGGCTCCCAAGTCATCTCTCAAACGTCTCCCGTATTTCTAGATAGAGGCCCCCCAAGTCATCTCTCGACCGTCTACCGTATTCCTACGAACCGTTGGCATTAGAACCTTGATTTTTTGGCATAAACGTGCATTAGGAGACTGCTACCAGCAAGTTCTGAGCTGACCTACTTTTGGTGAAAATTTTACCTACCTAGGTAACCTATAATTCTCGAAATTGACAAAAGCATGTTTTAGGTCAAGGTACACAATTAAATCATATCAAACCGTACTTCGTAGGTCCTGAGACGTAAGTCACACTGCCATGTTTATGATAGGAATCCATTTTACGGTCTAAATTTGCAATATCTTTTTTCTATTTTATAATGGTTATGAAATATGCGTAGTAGTGCTTTCATAAACAGATTAGAATTTGATAGTTTCGCCTTATAAATATATTCTTTGGTGAGCAGCATCAGCGTATTCATGCTATTTTGATATTTTCCCCAACCTATTATAATACTTTCTGCATTGATACTGCCCACTAATTTTACATCAATTCTCCAATCTCCCGTCAAAATGTCGAAACCCTGTCACACTCAACGAATTCACGTTCAATTGTTTCTCTGGTGTTGGTACAGTTTTCGCAGAAATCATTATCGGCTTTTCCTATTTTATATAAAAAAGATTTTGCACTCAATAATTTATTTTAAAATATACGCTGAAAGTCTCTCAGTTTGGTAGAAATGGTACTCATAAAAAAATCACTGTATCTCCCCCTCCTTTTTATACGGCCGCTGAAAAAGCGGACGTGTTATGAGATGGCGCTGTCCGTCCGTCCCTCTGTCCGTCCGTCCATTTTGTGTCCGGGCTGAATATCGCGCATTTTTCAAACTACGGATCAGATGTTTGACGGATAGGTGCATTAGGGGGAGACGATGTGTCATGCATTGTTTTTGCTCATGTGGGTTGTTTCCATGGCAACCAGTATAGGATAGTTTCCCTCAAGTCCGGGCTGTCTATCGCACACTTTTCAAACTTCGGATCTGAACTTTGGTAGGTAGGTGCATTAGGGGGAGACGATGTGTCATGCATTGCTTTTGCTCATGTGGGTCGTTTCCATGGCAACCAGACACACTTTCTTTACCTCAGTCAGTGTAAGGATAGTTTCCCTCAATTCCGGGCTGTATATCGAACACGTTTCAAGCTTCGGATCTGAACTGTGGCAGGTAGTTGCATAACGGGGAGTTCTTGTTTTCTTGTACACCACTAAATATCACATGTAACAATCCATATAGTGCTGAAAGTTTTCCATTCGCTGTTCCACCTGTTCAAACTGATATGTTTTTCGGACGTATTTTGAGTTCAGACTGAGCTCTTGTTTAAATTTTTCCCCATTTGTTGCAGGCTGTAGCACAAATACATTGATAATTGTTAGGTAAATGGTAATAGCCTCTACGTTTACATCCCTTTACTTTTCCTACCAGTAGTTCCATGTATTGCGAAAAAGGGGGCTTGTTTCGCTAATTGATGAATAATTTTCTTCCAGTTTTTGTTTCCATTGTCGGGGTATGGAGTGTTCTAAGGTTATGTAATCTAGAAAGGTTTCCAAAATCCATTACTCTACCATCTTTGCCGATTATGTCTCTAATATATCTAATACCATGGTTATACCAGTTTTCTATGTTTGAATCACGGAAGTTACAATATTTGTACCACAGTGGTTCGTTATATATGTATGTAACGTACATGTATCCTTCATAAGTAGTATATAGCGAGCATTTGAGTTCACATTGACCTCAGAAATTTGCATAATTGAGGAGGAAATGAGGAGGTGACAGCCAATGAGAAGCGAGTAAAATTTGACCTCAGAAATTTGCATATTGGGGACGGTCACGGGGTGGCTCTCGTCCAATCAGAAGCGAGTAAAATTTGACTGGATGTATTCCTCCACGGTGATGTGGTCCTGGCGGTGATGCGGTCTGCCTCCGCGGAGAAAAAGTAGTCCCTAGATGCGACAGCCAATCAGAAGCGAGTATTCTGTCAGAGGGGTCAATGTGGGTGGTGGTGGGTGGTGGGTTTAAGATGGCGGCTGGTGGTGGTGGTGGGTGGTGGGTTTAAGATGGCGGCTGGTGGTGGTGGTGGGTGGTGGGTTTAAGATGGCGGCTGGTGGTGGTGGTGGGTGGTGGGTTTAAGATGGCGGCTGGTGGTGGTGGTGGGTGGTGGGTTTAAGATGGCGGCTGGTGGTGGTGGTGGGTGGTGGGTTTAAGATGGCGGCGAGGTGGTGGTGGTGGGTGGTGGGTTTAAGATGGCGGCTGGTGGTGGTGGTGGGTGGTGGGTTTAAGATGGCGGCTGGTGATGGTGGTGGGTGGTGGGTTTAAGATGGCGGCCTGTGGGAGCAAACGAGGCGGTGGGGAGGTCACGGGG
>JAVTVY010004831.1:0-37709 GCA_036873755.1 Hanleya hanleyi
CAAAATTTCAGGGATAATTACGTACCATTCAATAGGAGGGTGGGTATCAGTTTTGGAAAAGCCCTTGTACCAATATGGTGGAGATGTTTACATTTCTCAACTTGGATTTTTCTTGGCTGTATTTGGAATGCAAGTAAGTGTTTCTGGTTGTTATTTTTGGTGTATCACGAACCCGGATAGACCATACATTATGACAGTGGGACTTAGTGATGTGTGATGTGAATTTCTGGTCAACTTTCTGACGTTTTATTTTCGTCAGTGAAGCGCCTTGGATCGTACGGCATGACGCTGATAATAAAATCAGAGTCATGTTACTTGACTAGTAAAGTACCTGCTTGGCGCAGCGAGTATGGGACAAAAGACACGCTCAGTGACTAGGCCAGAAGACCGTTATTATATGTCCATGCCCTTTAGTCCTTGAGATAGCCACCCAAAAGTGATCTAGATTTAGAGGATATTGCACCCCCCGTAGTATATTTCCTATATATCATTTTGAAGGGTGGTATGTGCCGAAAAAAATTTGGCATGTTGCCACTCTGGCATTGTCTTAACATGTTCATTGCGCATGCACAAAACGGTACCCTGTTTCTCAAAACCCCGTCTGTCACACCGAAAATGTGAGTGAGTGAGTGAGTGAATAGAATTTAACGTCGCTTTCAACAATATTTCAGCTATATCACGACGAACCAACTAAGCACCACCCAGCCCAGTTGTGTTCCTGCTACTTCAAAGAAGAAATCTTTGAAGCAGCATGGAACCAGACACCCTCCATCCACCCTATAAAACACTAAGGACAGCGCACAAGACACAGACAAGACGCTTACATGGTGCAATAAAGACAAGTGATATTACAGTGCTAGACATCACATTGTCAAGTTCCTGTTGCTTCTCAGCAAAATGCATTGAAGCAACAGGAACCTGAACCCACCCAACCACCCGCCACCGAAAATGTGAAGTGATTTTACACTGCCGATGTGAAAGACCGGACTTCGAGAAACCGGAGGTATCATTTTGCGCATGCGCAAAGGTTAAAACGTTTCCATGTTAAAACACTTTGCCATGCAGGGTTGCAACTTGCCGAACACTATTCAGCACATACCAACCTTCAAAATGATATATAGAAAATATACTCCCAAGGTGATGGCAAAATAAACTAAATTTTACCACCCCATCTCATGGACTACTTATACTGTCCTTCGCCTGTCCGGTCCCTGGCCGTCAAACTCACCTCCGTGATCCCACTCCGTCACTTCCACCCCTCAATCCTCATTTTACCTTTCTCCACTCTTACCACACGCTTCTCGTCAGTTCGCAAACATCCTTAACTATCTCATGTGCTGTGATAGGTGAATATAGGATAAGGGAGTATGGCTTTCCTATCACAGCTCAGAGCGGACGTAGGTTAAAATGTCGCGATAAAAGTTGACCTTCCGAAAAGTGTCTTTCCGCAATCTTTCGCTGACGAAAATAACGAAACGGGAGAGCAAAAAATATGCCAATTTGATACAGTTTGACCGACCCGAGATTCTGTGACCATGTACCATCTCTCATGACTGTTTTGATGCTGACAAAATGTGAGCAAATTTGTAAGAAAAACATTGACTGATGTTCCTGTTTTGGCGCGTTTCTGATATGTTGTAAGAATTTGACCTACGCTATTTTTATCTCATGACCTTTCTGATCACATGAATAAACACACGTCGCTATTGGTTTATAACCGGCAAGGATCGATTTCTGGTGCCGTGAGCAAGATCAACCACATTCTGCGCATGTCCCTGTCAACTGGGGAAAGAGGCCGAGAAAAGAAACACAACGGTTTTGTTGACATTATGCGTGTTTGACGGCAGATTCCATCTAATTAAAGGAGTCATTAGGTGGTTGTCATAGTGCTGGAGACACAGGCCCCAGTGTCTGGACAGTAGAATTTAAATTCAGTATAATTTAAATAATTTAATTTTTTTTAAGTCATCCTATAATACAGAGAGGAAAAGGTATTGCACGCGCCATATTGGATTTGCCCGCCAAATACGAAAAAACAAAATAAAGTTTTCACATTAAAAACTGTTTAACTGACCGTGTTACTGGTGTCCACTCAATTTTGAAACCTTTGTTATGCCATCTAACCCTACGGGAAATCTCAGATCGCCGTTTTATTGGTATAAATCCATCTCTGAAAACAGTAAACTTACGGCTTCTGTCAGCCGCTCTTTTTCTCGTCTGGGACGTAAATTGCTGTCTACGTCATCGCTTTCAGGACACTAAACCCGCACTAAATTATTCGAGCCATCTCATTGGTCAATTATCGGGACTAGTTGACATTTTGACATTTTGAAAACAATTTCGTATTTCCCGCAAAAACTAGTCCCGATAATTGACCAATGAGATGACTCGAATAATTTAGTGCGGGTTTAGTGTCCTGAAAGCGATGACGTAGACAGCAATTTACGTCCCAGACGAGAAAAAGAGCGGCTGACAGAAGCCGTAAGTGTACTGTTTTCAGAGATGGATTTATACCAATAAAACGGCGATCTGAGATTTCCCGTAGGGTTAGATGGCATAACAAAGGTTTCAAAATTGAGTGGACACCAGTAACACGGTCAGTTAAACAGTTTTTAATGTGAAAACTTTACTTTGTTTTTCGTATTTGGCGGGCAAATCCAATATGGCGCGTGCAATACCTTTTCCTCTCTGTATTATAGGATGACTTAAAAAAAATTAAATTATTTAAATTATACTGAATTTAAATTCTACTGTCCAGACACTGGGGCCTGTGGCTGGAGATGCCAAATAATATTATTTATTCGGTAAAATGCTGTTCGTGCCTCTGCCTCAATTCCCCACGCCGTGTGCAATTAAAGATCTCGAGCGACTGGCGTCTTTCCATTTCGGGCCCTGTCAGTGATTCGAGCTAAGGGGTCTGATTCAGCAACAGCAACCAAAATAAATAGATTCCATAGACGATGTTTTCGGGCTAGACCTGTTCTGTCCCTGATCGATAACAACCACCTCCGTAATCCCACTCCATCAGTTCCACCCCCATACACCCCCGAACACCTCTCCATACCCCCCCGCGATACATACTCCCATACACCCCTCATTCCTGGGTTTACCTGATCTCGGAAATCCGGCCACGATCAGGTCATCTGGTCGAAATTCAAAAGTCTCCAATTCAACGAGTCTGTCCAGAAAGATGGCTGCCGTTCCTACACCGTTATAAGTTATTCTTGGACTCACTGTTATTTGAGGCAATATGTCAAGAGTCGGGTCGTAAATTACCTCAGCCCCCAACCAGTATATCCTGTAATATTTATAGGCGACATAAGATAAAGGTACACTGAAACATGTCCCTAACCCTAGCACCAAAATTCTTTTTCGTCGTGGTCCGCTATTTCCTCCTCCAACGCTGTTGCCCATTGTTGCATTCTTCGATAACCCTCGTCCGCGACAGATAGTATCTTGTGACCAGACCGGTTGACGAAACAGTGATTTGCAGAGTTTTGCTGTATGTACCAGTTTAGACATTGTACAACAACTTGTATTTAGCTTTATCGTTAGGCCTAAGGATGGATCATGTACATAGGCTCATATGGTGACCTACACATGTGAATGCAGACGTTAACATGGCAAGTAAATATGGTGGCCGAGAGGGGCCATCGTCACTTCGCCATCGTGCCATAGGGCGATAGAGCGATAGAGCGATGGCGATAGAGCGATAGAGCGATGGCGATAGAGCGATAGAGCGATGGCGATAGAGCGATAGAGCGATAGAGCGATGGCGATAGAGCGATAGAGCGATGGCGATAGAGCGATAGAGCTATGGCGATAGAGCGATAGAGCTATGGCGATAGAGCGATAGAGCGATGGCGATAGAGCGATAGGCGATGGCGATAGAGCGATAGAGCGATGGCGATAGAGCGATAGAGCGATGGCGATAGAGCGATAGAGCGATGGCGATAGAGCGATAGAGCGATGGCGATAGAGCGATGGCGATAGAGCGATAGAGCGATGGCGATAGAGCGAAGTACATGACTGCGCATGACTACACCAAAACGAGACAAGTCGACATTTTTTCCTAGCTTTGTGTTCACGGTATTTGTCGGTACAAGATTTTCATGGCGGTCAAAATGAATATCAACGCCATGCATGCTAAGAAAAATTCTGTACAAGAAAGCGACTCTGAGTTGATTCAAGGAATGCCATTATGAATATATAAAAAAAAAGATCTTTGATTAATGACACGGAGGGGGAAGGATTGACGCTTATTAATATTCAGTTGTTGGAGAACGTTGATAGGATATTAATTTATTAAGATTTGCCTCTCCCCCTATACCCCCGCATTGCACAAAGAACGGAATGTCTCAAAGAGCGGAGACCAAGGACTACTTCGTCTCTCCACCCTCAATAATTACGAGGGGGTGCCTTGAAATGGGCCGAAAATTAGTAGAGAAGCGTGAGAAATAAATCTAAAATGACTGGTTTTTAAATTGCAGTTTTATGCCAAGTACCAACATTTTCTCAGTGGTTTCGTACTAAATGGAATTTAGACTGGTCACAAGGTGACTTTAAGCTATTAGGTCTTGTGTTTACAAACAATTTGGCCGAAAAGGTTGAAAAAATACAAAGATGAATTAAAAGATATTGTCATACTCATAAAGATATGGTCCAAAATAGGATTGACTCCACTAGGACGAAATGTCATTTGGCTTGTTGTTGCCGAAACTCAACCATCTATTTTCCTCTCTTCCAAACCCACCCGAACCACTTATAAATGAATTCCAGAAACGCTGTTTTGAATTTGTTTGGAACTCGAAACCTGATAAATTTTTGAGAAAAATTTCTGTTAAACCACTTGAACATGGCGGTTTATATAATCCTATTGTTAATATGTAATCCAGGCACAAAATATATCGTGGATTAGGATATTACAAGCTGATAATTCCAAGTGGGGTAATATTTTGAAAATGTATATGCCAAAGAATATAGACCCAATAGGAGTTGATTCAGCATTCTTAAGAACTAATATTATACCAACGATGGAAAACGTATTTTGGAGGGACACGCTTCTAGCCTGGACATAATTTCAAATAAAACTAGAGGACTGTCAAACTTTCTCAAATGAAATGTTACAATGAAAACATTAAGATTGATAATAAAGCTCTACATTTAGGTCACTGGGATGGAAAAGGCGTGCGGTTTGTAAATGATATTTTAGATAATAACGGAATTTTTTTGTCATTTGACTCTTTTCAGTCCATTTATAAATGCGCAGCCCATTTTCTGGAATAATTATCAGTATGTCAGGCAAGTAGTATATAAAACTGATATTAACGCAACTTGACCTTCGACCTAAAAAATTTGCATAGTGGGGAGAAAAATTACCTCCGAACATAGGAGAGTTCCAATTTTGCAGGTCACTGCGCAGGTCAAGTGGTTGCCATGGTGACGTCATTTCCGGTCACGTGACGTTTGGGGCATGTATTCCGCCGCGGTTATGCGGTCGCGGGAAAAAGCCTCCGCGTACAGAAAAATAGTCTGGGGGAAATTCTCCGGCAATCTTCGGCAATCACCGGGGCATTTTGGGGGAGAGGGGCCCCTAGACGACCGATTGGGTCGAGTGAGGTGTCAAAGTGAAGCGCTCCTCCAGGGGGATCAACCAGTGGGTGGGTGTATGTAAAATTAGGATTTGTCCCAAAAATACAAAAAGCGGAACACAGATTTTACGCCTACAATAGGGGAAAACGCCTATCAACGATGTCCAAAAGGGCTAATGTCGGTCTCCGGCTTATCGGGCCTGCCTATCAAGTCATGGGTGGATGCATGTAAATTGAGGATTTGTCTCCGAAAATATAAAAAGTGGAACTTTACCCCTAAAATCGTGCCTGATTCGCACATTTGCATCTGTACGGGAAAATGACAGTATGTGTATAGGGGTGGTCATTTTTTGTGGATTTTACTATGGGTTGTGGTGTCTTGTTTTTTTCGTCTCACCACGTAAAACACTACGGGCAGGGTCTCGGAGCTAAGCAGTGAAATTTTTCGAAAAAGTCCCTGCGCGCATGCGTAGTGGGTAAATAGTGCTGGGTGGCTGTTTTGGGGTCTAGGTGAGCCCCAAGTGGTCCGATGGTGTCGTACGAGGTCTTATTTTAAAACTCTCGTGGAGGAGCATCCGACTGGGCTAATGCGTCGTCCGCTTTCAATATTCTGCGCATGCGCAGTCTTGCCGTAGTATAGAAAGCAGGCATTTTGTGGGTGCGTGGGAGTGTGCTTGGGATAGAGATGGACCACTATTGGTCCAAATGGGTCGTGGGAGGGATCAAAGTGAAGCTTCTGTGGGGTAGAGCCAGAATGGCGTGCTTTTTATTGCAAGTCGCGTCAATCTGCGCATGCGCAGTTGGGTGTAGTAAGTAAAGTGGTCATTTTGGGGGTGCGTGGGGGTGTGTTTGGGATAGAGATGGACCACTATTGGTCCGAATGCGCCGTGGGAGGTGTCATTTTCTAGCTCTCGGAGTGTAGACCCCGATTTGATGGATGTCCACAGCATCTATGACGTCATCGGTGACGTCATCAGTACAAGTAGTAGCGAAAATGCATGTACTATGTGCCTATACATGTACTATGTGCCTGTACATGTAATCTGTCCATATATATATGCTCTATCAATTTACATTTTTCTTGTCCATGTACTTGTACTCTTGCGGGAACAGCACAGTATCCTGATAATATATATATCGCGGTGATGTGGCGTTAGTCAGTTTATCTGGCTACTACTTCACACATTTATCGTTTTGAATTTTTTCTTAATTGTAAGAAATTACATATCAGACTGTATGTTTGTTGTCCATAATAATAACATAATTATGTATGACCAGACTGTATCTATGTTGTCCATAATAATAACCTAAGTATGTATGACCAGTTATATCCGGGGACCTTTGTTTTACATCCGGGACCTCATCTTACATCCGGGGTTTTCATTGTTTTACATCCGGGACTGTGGTTTTACATCCGGATGCTACAATATATGTCTTGTATTATACAATATATGTCTTGTATTATACAATATCTGTCCTGTATTCAATATCCGTCCTGTATTATACAATATATGTCCTGTATTATTCAATATATGTCTTGTATTATACAATATCTGTCCTGTATTATCTGTGCTGTATTTTACAATATATGTCTTGTATTATACCATATCTGTGCTGTATCATACCATATCTCTCCTATGTTATACAATATCTGTCTTGTGTTATACAATATCTGTCCTGTATTGTACCATATATGTCCTGTATTCTGACTCCACCCCACAAAAGCTTCACTTTGACAGCTCCCACGAACCATTTGGACCAATAGTGGTCTATCTCTATCCCAAACACATCCCCACGACCCCCAAAATGCCCCCTTTCTATATTACGACCAGACTGCGCATGCGCAGAATATTGAAAACGGACGATACATTAGTTCAGTCGGATGCTCCTCCACGAGAGCTTCAAAATAAAACCTCTTGCGACACCATCGGACCACTAAGGGCTCACCTAGACCCCAAAACGGCCACCCAGCACCATTTACCCACTACGCATGCGCGCAGTGACTTTTTAAAAAAATTCACCGCTTAGCTTCAGGACCCCGCCCATCGTGTTCTACGTGAGAAACAAGATCCCACAACCCATATCGCAATGAGCATGTGTGAATTGCCAAGTATGGACCTATCCACTGAGCCATTAGGCCTATAGGCCTATCCATACCTCCGTGAACTTTTCGAAAAATTTCACCGCTTAGCTTCGGGAACCCGCCCATGTGTTCTACGTGGTGAGACGTGAAAAACAAGGCCCCACAAGCCATAGTAAAATCCACAAAAAAATGACCACTCTTATACCCATATAGGCATTTTCCCGTACAGATGCAAATGTGCGAATCAGGCCCTACTTTAGGGGTAAAGTCCTTGTTCCGCTTTTTATGTTTTCGGGACAAATCCTAATTTTACATACACCCACCAATCACTTGATCGCCCTGGAGGAGCGCTTCACTTTGACACCTCACTCAACCCAATCGGTCCACTAGGGGCCCCTCTCGCTCCCAAAATGTCCCTAACATTGCCGGAGAATTTCCCTCAACTCTCCGCGTATTTGGGACTACTTTTTCTGTCCACGGAGGCTTTTTCCCACGACTGCATCACCGCCGACGGCTCCACCGCGGAAGAATACATGCCCCAAAGGTCACGTGACCGGAAGTGACGTCACCATGGCAACCACTTGAACTGCGCAGTGACCTGTAAAAATTGGAACTCTTCTGTGTTCGGAGGTAGTTTTTTCTCCCCAATATGCAAATTTTTTAGGTCCAGGGTCAAGTTGCGTCAATATCAGTTTTATATACTACTCAAGCAGTACGGAAAGCAGCAAACAACATGAGATTTGGACTATTACAGAAACAATATATGATACCGTTGATACTGCCCCCTATTTCACTATTAATAAGTGGGGAAAAAAGGCTGTAAAATGTTATATAGAAATCTCTTGACCTTTAGATTTACTTTACTAAACAGTTCTTGAAAAAAATTATAGTGATTCGGAGTGGTATATATGGAATAATAATGTAACAAAGAGATGTGAAATATAAATGGTTTCGATACAGAATTATTAACCGAATATTGACTACCAACATTTTTGCACATAAACTTTACCCTGATATATCTAACTTATGTACATTTTGTAGCAAAGTTCCAGAGACTATTATTCATCTCTTTTGGGAATGTGAACATATCTACCCTTGGTGGAGTTTACTGGAAAATTGGTTCGCTTCGGCGGTTGTTCCAATTATATTTTCTCCAGAAAAAGTTATACTTGGTCTTTTACAACCCAGAAATCAGCCACTCAACTACTGTATTTCTATTATTAAATTTTCTATATATAAAATGAAAGTAGTTAAAAATCCCTTGGTTGAAAAGTGTTCAAAACGCTTTAAATGTGCGTACGAAACCGATAAATATTTCCAGTCTAAGAACTGCGAATGGCGCTTGTTTTACCAGTATTGGTCATCGCTGCATTTACTGTTTAGACTCTTATGATGTTGTTTGCGTAGATAAATCGAGGTGTAATGACGATGTATCTGTTTGTTGTATAACATGAGTTTCTAATTACAAATACAGCCATTTTTGTTTAGTACGATAAAATATTGTATGTACAATGTGTATTACCTAACAAAACCAAATAAGATATAAAAAAAAATCAGTGTTTGTTCTATGCGATTTAGTGTTAAGTCCAGCCATGATCAGCACAATCTTAATGAATTATCAGTTTCATATGACATCCGCCTTTCTTTTTCGATAAAAACGCGGAAATGGCCGCGTTCGGCACCCACAACTTCAAATAATTCAACTTACGCATCGACGGACGAATTGGTCTTTTCTTTCAGAGGAGTTAGAAGTTGAATTTGACGAAAAATTACGAGACTATGGGTAAATCAGATCACCAATATTTTAGAGGGGGGGGGGGGAGTGACCTCTTCTATTTCGATTCTACGTTGATTTCTTAACAAACATCAGCATTAATTACAAAACTTGAATTCAAATGTTCCAAATGTATATGTTCACCAGACAGCGAATATCACTGCTTTATTTATTAGATTCTTATGTCGATCTTTTAGCCAATCTTTATTATTTTAGCCCATATACAATAAAACTTATCGGTCTATCTCTCTGTGTTATCTGTGTAATCTTTGTGATATGCCGCTGGCCCCTATAATATTCATGAATCCGCCTGATAATAACTAGAGTTTAGCGGCGATCTCTCTTGTGTTGGAGGTACGATTATCACCGTATGAATATGCATGATTATGAGACATGCGCAGTCATGTACTTCGCTCTATCGCTCTATCGCCATCGCTCTATCGCCATCGCTCTATCGCTCTATCGCCATCTCTATCGCTCTATCGCTCTATCGCTCTATCGCCATCGCTCTATCGCCCTATCGCTCTATCGCCATCGCTCTATCGCCATCGCTCTATCGCTCTATCGCTCCATCGCTCTGTTTTTTGACGTACGATGGCGAAGTGACGATGGCCCCTCTCGGCCACCATAATACGACCCACTTTTAACCTGTAACCCAGTTTATTCAAGCTTGCTGCGTAGGCTGTTATCAATCCAACTGAATCTACGCGCTCACACAAGTGTTACACAGGGTCAATCATTGAGGCGTTAAAGGGACCCCTTTAATACGTGTTTTACTTAATATTCATGAATCCGCCTGATAATAACTAGAGTTTAGCGGCGATCTCTCTTGTGTTGGAGGTACGATTATCACCGTATGAATATGCATGATTATGAGACATGCGCAGTCATGTACTTCGCTCTATCGCTCTATCGCCATCGCTCTATCGCCATCGCTCTATCGCCATCGCTCTATCGCTCTATCGCTCTATCGCCATCGCTCTATCGGTCTATCGCCATCGCTCTATCGGTCTATCGCCATCGCTCTATCGCTCTATCGCCATCGCTCTATCGCTCTATCGCTCTATCGCCATCGCTCTATCGCCATCGCTCTATCGCTCTATCGCCATCGCTCTATCGCTCTATCGCGCTATCGCCATCGCTCTATCGCTCTATCGCCATCGCTCTATCGCTCTATCGCCATCGCTCTATCGCTCTATCGCCATCGCTCTGTCGCTCTATCGCTCCATCGCTCTGTTTTTTGACGTACGATGGCGAAGTGACGATGGCCCCTCTCGGCCACCATAATACGACCCACTTTTAACCTGTAACCCAGTTTATTCAAGCTTGCTGCGTAGGCTGTTATCAATCCAACTGAATCTACGCGCTCACACAAGTGTTACACAGGGTCAATCATTGAGGCGTTAAAGGGACCCCTTTAATACGTGTTTTACTTTTTCATTTTCATCCCATTACAGTTTAGCCACACAGCAAAAACACGGATTTCAAATCAGTTAAAATCTAGCATGCTTTAGTTAATGACAATCGATATCACCCGTCAAATAGAATGCGTTGAAGTGTTTTAACAATAATGAAACTGGAAATGAAACGAAAAAACTCTCATTAGCAGGGCTCCGTTTATCCCCTCAATTCCTAGCCCAGATATAGTTCGGCATGTTCAGCAGAGATAAAGGTCGAATACGTCGATTTGCATGAGCAGTTTACATACTGGTAACAGTCTTTCAATCACAGAAACGAGATGGATCATTCTCATGAGGTTTTCTCTGTGGCTCCTAATATTAACCGAGTGGTCAAGAACTGAATCGTCGTTCGTTTCCGAAAGAGGTCGAGCAAAATTTGTAGTAGAACTACTTCTTTGACTTGTTTAGAATTTGCTTCGGATCATGATCGATTTTAATTTCACTTTCATTTTATATAATAGTTTTTGATACATATTTTTTTTTTGTCCATTGAACAAAATATGCAGTTTTGTTACCACGCTCACAGCACTGTTTGCTAACTGTATCGACCCTTTGACTTAGAATTTCGTTTCCGGACAATAACTTTTGAAAACCGAATGGATTCTTGGTATATATTTATCTCTCCTCAAAATCTCACTTGGGATTGTTTTTCACGCCGATTCGCTTATACGTGGCACCACTTGGAGGCAAAATTGAAATTTTGTTTCTATCGAATAACTTTCGAAAACCAGAACGCGTTCTCTCCCAATTTGGTATGTGGGTACCTTGCCTTAAGATCTCGCTTTGGATTGTTTTTCATGCCGATCCACCTATAGGTGAGGCCACCTAAAAGTTAAAATTTAGACCTGATCGATTAGGACAAATTTAGTAATTGTGAGTACCTAGTCGCTGGATCTCACTTGCGATTGCTCTCCATGCCGGGTAATAAACGTTACGGTTCCAAGCCAAATCAATTGCTTCAACATCGGGGGACTTCAACCCCTCGGGTTTTCATTTTATGTTGTTGAATTTCTGTTTAATTTCATTCTAGCATTCAAGGAGGGAGGGAGGGACGGAGGGATTTTGGCTTAATGTCACACTCAAGTTTGTGTCACTCATATGGTGACAGTCAGTTTGGTTGGTGGAGGAAGCCGGATTACCCGGAGAGAACCACCGCCCTTCGGCAAGTAACTGACAAACTTTCACACATGGACCAGCTGGGCTCGAACCCGTGCCGCTTCAGCATTCAAGGAGCACTATATATGTATTTTTACCCTGGAGGCTCGCTTTGCTGTTGTGCTTGTCGTTTTGCTTGTTCTTGTGATGCTTGAAAATACGCTAGCGCTAAAGTAGTGTGATCTCTTCAACACTCTTCAACCCTGCCTTCATGCACTTGAGAATTCATTGGCAATTTCACGGGGATATTCGTTGGAATACATGATTGCTTCGTTGATTTCCGTTCAATTCAATTCATCTTTCGCCAGCACATAGGAAACTATTTTCATCTACGTTCACACGCTTGGATAGAAGAAAATTGGGGAGATACGCGCATTCGCCAGAGTAGAGTAGTAGTAGGGAGAGGTCAGATATGCGCAAGTGGGAAGTAGTAGAGAAGGTAGAAGTGTGCCATTGGTAGTGATGACGTAGAACGGATATCAAACACGTCAACTCTGGATCCCAAAGCCCCATTTCACTGTTCCTGGGACATGACGGAGACCCATCCCTATTGGGCTTCAACCACCTCACTGGGGAATAATAATACCCAAGATTTTTGGACAGGATTCCCGCCCGAGCAGCATATCGCCGGAAATGGCATCATATGTAGCGAAATAGATGTTTGCCGAAGAATTTGATTGTTTTTCAAGTTTGCATAATACCTCTGTTGATCTAGCGTTAAAATGAATGATCTGGATATTATTTCCCCCGTTTATATGGGCAGAGCATATGGAAAGTAGTTCGCTCATGTGCAAAGCTGCAGGAGGTGTCGAGAGCTGAAACTCCGTGGCTTTTTACATTATCATATTGGGGTCATTTTGAGCCTATTTGCATAACCCTCCGAGCAGAGGATCATAGGTAAATTTAAAATGGCCACCAGAAAAGTGATGTTTTCGCAAAAGTTACGCAAACATTTAGCATGTTGATTCAACGCGGTTCTATGCCTTTTACAAAAAGTAACTGAAATCATATGTCTTAGTATCGCAAAAAAACACTCCCTGATTCGTTCCCCTCCCTCTCTTCCCTCATTAACCCTACCAAGCCTGGCCCCCACCCCCCCCTACCAAATTTTCTGCGCTATCTCCGGTACGACAAAAAATGGAGAGCTGAACCCCCGTGACCTAATAGGTTATCATATTGGGATCTATTCGCACAACCTTAAGCTTCCGTGCAGGGGATCATGGGGAAATTTAAAATGACGGCCTTGTGGGGTACCAGAAAAAATAGATGTTTTCGTTATATTTCTTCAAAAGTTCTGATGTTCTGTTTGGAAAACTGGGTAAAACCTTTTTTTCGTATCAGTTTATTATTTACTAATTTATCATGCAGTTTTTGCGAAGAAAAAACAAAAATAAAAATAAATCATTTTGACCGAAAATCGCCCAAAAATGCTCTTTTTGGAAATAACAACACAGTGACGTCACCTTGGCGGCCATCTTGGATTTTTTTTACACTTTCTTGTAGAGCTTGGCCCATAGATATAGTGTGGTAAGTTACAGCCCTCTAGCTTTAGCAATAGCGAAAATATAATGGGAGGGGCACTTTCCGCCCCCCCCCCCCCTCCACAAGGCTGCTGTACACCCCAAATCTCCCAGGCCTATACGGTTAAACGAGTGAAGTAGAGTTCAAGCCGTGGGCTGGCTACTCACTACAACATCAATCAGAAATGCCCTCAATGTGCAATTACAGACGCGAATCGTCGGGTACGCAAATCAAGACACTAAAAATTTCTCACACTGGCGACGCTAAAACAAATCTCACGCTCGGTCCAACCGTTAGTTTGTGGGCGAAGCATGTCAGTGTGGGCCGTTGTCCGTGGAGCTCAACCCATCCCCGTGTGCTGTTTATGCGATATTCGACTCAATATCTTTGACACTGTTCCGTGGACCCCGGGTCAAGCACAAGACCGTTCTCCATTCGTGTTAATAAAAGCGAGTCACGTAAACAAAAAAGAAAAACATCTTACAGAAATGCGGCTTTCACGGGGCTGTCATAGAGCGTTTGGCTTCCTTCGAGCTAGGCCCCAGGTTGTGTGGACTCTTCAGCCGACGATGGCACATAAGATGGGCAAAATATTGCGCTGTCGAACCCAGCCTGCTATCTGTAACTGTCGTGCGTTTCCCTGCAAATCGATCTTTATAACACATTATCACAGAACCAAAATAGTCCCTGTGGTCCCCACTTAGCATGCGCGAATATCCAAAATAGTGCCTGTGGTCCTCAATTAGCATGTGCGAATAAACCAGAATCCTTTCTGATCTGACCACGTCACTTCCTTCTTATTGTTTAAACTTGCAACTCACAACTTGGTTAGACGTGTTTCTCAAATCGTCCGAAGAATCTTTGATCTACCTTTGGGATTGCCACGAAATTACCTTGGATATGTCCTTGGATATTACCTCGGATATTACATCGGCTGTGGTTCTTGGGTTTAGTACCTACCGGGAAATCTGTCGGGAAGTATTCAAATCTAATTTCTGTTTTATATGTAGTCAATCGAAGCCGACGACGGATCCGCATTCTGCTTGTCCGCCTTGTCGGGTTGTCCGGTATGATCAATATGCTAAATGTGCAGAATGTGAGCGATGGCCCGACAATATACTCCAAACTTCGTATGCCAGAGAAATTTTGCCTCCTCCCGACTAGAGGTTCCGAGACCTTGAAACCCCCCTCGATTCTTTCACTGGAAAACGTGCCGGAGGAGCCGTCCTCTTTTGATATGTCTAGACGTAATATGAATGTTGAAAATATGACGTCCCGTTCGACTCGAATTGATATAAATACCTCCCCGCCTCAAGCTAATTCTAATAATGGTACTGGGGCTGGGATGAGGGGACAAGATGACGACTGTTTTGTAGGTAAGGGGTTACACGGGTCGACCTTGACTGCCAACTTTGGCCCCTCGTCGTCGATGTCACTACCGACTTTGGGCCCACTCTTCAGAATTGTACATTCTGTGATTGTGACTACCTTCCAACTGAGGGACATCACCGCGTCAATTTCTCTTCGTCATGATCGACTACGGCTGATTTGAGGAAGAAGATTACTGCTAGATCTACTATAATTACTCCAATTTCTTCCTGGTCGTCGGTAGTAATTATACCCTTTTCCGGTTTTGCTGATACGACACGGTCCTTCTCGACCGTGCCGAGATTGAAAGAGGGCTCCGTTACAAGTATCTCCTCCAGTGATAGCTATTTCCGTCAGTCTTACTGATCGGTTCAATAGATTGTCAGCCGACTTGGCAGCGTTGCAGCTGGACATGTTGATGACTCACCCGCCTACGCCAACATCACTTCCGGTGCCGCAGTCGGTCGGCTATCAACCTTGTTCAGTGGCATCATGAGGCCCATATTCTCCATCTCGGACTTCTCAGCAGTCTCTCGAACTATTACTAGGTTCTGCGCCTGCGCAGCAACCTTTTGTGCCCAGGTTTCTGTCTATGAATTCGAGAGGTAATGCTGATTGAGACCCAGATGATCGAGCTTTTCTGTTCGATGCCGATTTGAATGAGTCAGCGATCCATTATTCTGATATTTTGGCCCGTCTGTACGTACTATTTGCAGATATGACTCCTCCGCCGAGAGTGAAACCGCAAAGAGTTACTGGGATGTCTGATCTTCGTCAAGAACCTTCAACCTTCTCATCGCATTTCTCTTCCGCCTTCCAGAGCGGTCTTCGAATGCGCTAATCGTATGCGGGCTGCTTTCGTTCTCCCTAAGGTCTAGGAACAAAGGCAGCGACTCCAAAGATCCAGATCTTTATCCAAGAGATCTAATAGAGTATTTTCTCTTGAGAGACCGGTCTTACGGTCCTACTCAGTGCATGACTCTCCTGGCATGATCGAGCGGCTATCCATGAGCAGAAGTTCGATCAATTTGCTGGAGTCCCGCGGCCAAAGATAGACATTCCTCTTTCGGTTCTTCGGGTTTGTATTTTGGAGGACACATCTCGACAGGAAGTGGCGAGTTTTCCCCACTTGGATTGGTTTCTGTATGTCATCCCGGCTATCCTTAATCGCATACCTCAGATATCAACAACTGGCTTCGTTCCTGTTTTTATTGAGGATGTTAGCTTAATGAAGGACTTTCTGACAGCTGCTTCGCGCGCACACGCTGATTTAATGACCTCTGCCTTTATATCAGCTATGTTTGTGCACCTTAGGCGCTTCTCACTGTCCCATGCCCCACATATGTATTCCCGGACAGTGTTATGAGAGGAGAGCCTTAAGGGACTAGTCCTCGGTCTCAGGCCTTCTGTTTGCTGGCGTCAGCCCGGTACTACAGAACAAGATGTCCTCTGTCACTCCTATCTTGCGTCCGGGAACAGGAAACGACCAGCCTCTGAGGATTCCACGTCGACTTCCGCGGCCCCCAAGAAAGCTTCGACTCATTCTTCGGGCCATGGGGTAAAGCAGGAGGCGTCTACTTTTTCGGAAATCGAAGCGGGTCAGGGGGTCACTCCAAACGTGGTTTCGGAAAGGGGAAGTTCGCCAACCCCACAAAAAATGAGGGCACCGACCGTGCAGATGTTCTTTCTGCATGGCGAGACGGCGCGATGCCGCTATTTCCGGTTCCATCAATTCCGGATCTTCCTGTAGGTGGAAGACTATCCCGGCTTTTACGAAACTGGTGGGCAATTGAGGCAGATTCGTGGGTGATCACCAGCCTTCGGCATGGGTATCGGCCCGAGTTCGCCAAAACTCCGCCTCTGACTTTGTTGCCCAAGCCGCCCAGAATCTCAGTGCGCCGGGAACACCTGATGGACAGGTTGGTCGAGAAGTTGCTGCTTCAGAACTTCCGCCGACAGACACGTCCCCAGGCTTTCATCCTCCGGTGTTCATAGTCCCCAAGAAGAAGAATACCTCCGAAATGCGTATGGTTATCAGCTCACATCGGCTAAACGTGGACTTCTGGGTTCCTTCGCCTGATTTCCGCCTGGAGTAGTACCTGTCCATGCGGACGGCTCCTTTGCAAGAGGTCTGGATGACGTCCCTGGACATCCAGGATGCACTCATATATACTCCGATTTATTGGGGGCATCACAAGTTTCTGCGTTTTCTGGTGGGAAACCACAGATTCCAACTACTTGTGCTCATGTTCGGTCTCTCTACGTCCCCATGGGTCTTCACCAGAATCGTCAATCCTGTGGCGGCGTTCCTTCATACACGAGACCTGGAATATCATTTCTAACGCGACGATTCCCTCATCCGGAATCAGAGCAGGAAGGAACTTCGTTTGAGAGATCCTCGTTCAGGAGATCTCGATTATGGGAGACGCCGGACGTGGATCTGTTCGCTACACGTTGGAATCATCCACAGCTGGCCTTAATGTCTCTCGTTCCGGATCCAGCAGCCCCGGAAATCGAGGCCCCGTCTTTGGACTGGTCCGACATGATTGCGTATGCGTTTCAGTCCCCGGCAATCTTGTCACAAGTCCTCTGGAAGATCTACTCCATGGCTCCATGGTGTCCCACTCGCCCATCGTTTCCAGACCTGGTGGATCTTCTCCTTGACGTACCTCGTCAACTCCAGCTTTGGTGGAACCTGCTCAGGCAGCCGAGATTTATTCTTTACCACTCGAACCCCCAGTTATTCTAACTAACCGCGTTCAAGTGCTCCAACATCAGCTCACTAAGACTGGGTTTTCTGTCTAAGCGTCCGCGACAGCGGTCTACCAGAACAAAAGTGGAAGATCTTTACTGTTTGGTGTTCTCAACGAAGAAATGTGCCAACCACGGCCTCTTCCTTTTGCATCTGTTCCATGAGAGGCAACTTGTTCCTTCGATGGTCGATGGCTATCGGTCCGCCATTTTTAGGGTAATCCAACTGTCCACAGTTGTCAATCCATCGCTCGACGTCAACCTTTCTGCCCTGATTCGTTCCTCTCGGCTAGAAAGGCCTACTCCGACGCCGCAGCTCCAGTAATGGGATTTGTCTCTGATTCTTAGGCGGCGTTCGGAACCTCCCTTCGAACCCATCGGCACTTGTAAGATTAAGTATCTCTCTTACAAGACCGTTTTTCTAATCGCGTTTGCCTCAGCTGTGCGCGTTTCAGAAATCCATCCACTGGACTTCAGAATTCGCCATCCCTGCTCTGTCTAACGTCTTATCAGCGGATGTTAATGATGACAGGGTTATGTGCCCAGTAAGAGTTCTCTCGTGTATCTTATCACGTGTCAACGAGCAGAGAGCAGGGCGGGTGCGTTTATTTATCCCTTTCGGCCCCTCATCAAAGCGGGAGATATAAAATAGCACGATATCTTTCTGGCTTGCTAAAGCTATTCGTTTTGCGTACACGGACATACCTGTAGAGGCAACTACACTCTCCAAGGTCTCCGCTCATGAGGTCAGGGCTCTTGCAGCATCCTGCCCTCTATGGACTAATAGATCCGTGAACGACATTATGAGGGCCTGCTACTGGAGGAGTAAACGTCACGTCTGTTTCTCGTTACCTCTGGGATCTGACGGGATGTCTACACCCTGAGACCACTGACGACTGCCCAGGATGTTGCTAACCCGTCTATCAATATATGCACTAGGCCTCCTAGTGTTTTACCAGTTTTTAACAAATGGTAAGTGCTTGCTCTCCCCATTTTCAAACAAGGGGGGAGGTTTACGATCTAGTGCTTCTGTCAGCTTGTACACGTGTCCCCATTACGGGTCAGGTGGTACTGTCGTTTGCATGCATTTATGCTAATCGATAGTCTAGCTGACTCTTGTTTTTCCTTTTGCCTAGGCCGAGATCCTTCTCTATTCGACCCCTCCGTCCTGCTAGGATATTCTAGCAATAAGGTATGTGAAGGTAACTTTAACAGCGTGAGAAAGCTAAAATGTACCTTCACATACCGTGATGGCCCTCCTAGCCTCCCCGCTATTGCGTTAGTCAAACTGCGTTGTAATAGGAAAGAAGGAAGTGACGTGATCAGATCAGAGAGGATACTGGGTATTAGCTCATGGGCTTTAGGGAGCACAGGGACTATTTTCGTTCTGTGGTAATGTATTACAAAGATCTATCGCGTAGGAACACGATAGCAATAAGATATGTGAAGGTAAGTTTTAGCTTGGAGATATAAAAATTGATTTTTAAATTTTTCAAGTTGATAAAAACTGCGTTACGGAATTACATTTTGCTTGGTACATTTTTAAGCAGTGACGATATTTTATACATTATACATTTTATTATTCCGATCTAAAATATTCTGAGGACAGACTCAAACACATTTAGAATTTTCGGTCTTTAAGACGACAAAGGCTTGTGCGTGATCTTAGATATTGTAACGCAAGGTCGTCTGTTGACTCGAGTGATGGTGTCTACATAACCCAGATAAATAGATTCCAGCTCGGCTACGAGATTTCTCGAAAACTTAGAATGAATGACAACAGAACACGCATTGCTGAATATAGTTTTTACTATATGCATTTTCATTCCAGCTTATAACATTTCACGTAGTTTGTGGAATCTAACGGTAAGATTCAAGGTCAAGGCACTGGAACCAAACATGTTCACTGGTCACTGGTTCACTGGATGACCACTTCAATGAATGCAGGAATAGAAGAAATGTGGTCCTTTACCTCTTCTCTTCGCAATTGACGATTGTCCTTGGCCTGAATATCAGTCCGCAGATTGTCCACAAGTTTCGTGATGCCTTGAGCAATGGCCTGGAGCTCCTGCACTTTCACTGACTCAGACAGTTTGTCCAAAAGTTAGTACCCTCAGCGTCCTCGGTCTATCCACTGAAGCTGTCGTCTAATGATGTTGTAGTTGTATCCAAAAAAAATCTTTATCTTGTAGCAACACCCGCCAATGTAGAATTTTCGGTCTTCAAGACGACAAAGGCTTGTGCGATCTTGGATATTATAACGCAAGGTCGTCTGTTGACTCGGGTGATGGTGTCTACATAACCCAGATAAATAGATTCCAGCTCAGCTACGAGATTTTTCGAAGACTTTAGAATGGATGACAACAGAACACGCATTGCTGAATATAGTTTTTACTATATGCATTTTCATTCAGCTTACAACATTTCACGTAGTTTGTGAAATCTAACGGTAGCCTCAACTCACCGTGCCGGTGGGGGTAGGACAGTAAGATGAAATAACTGTAATTTGAAAAACGCCAAACATTCTCTTTTATACTGTCCCGGGTCATGATGACCTATCAAATGCTCATAAAAGTTATGACAATGAAACTGGCTAGCTGTCTCATTTTCTAAACATGCACATCCGATTTTGGGACTCACAAAGTACAATTCAGTGCACTTACATAACTACGCAATGTTAAACCATACAGTCTGAAGTTATATAACCGTTTCTCACAAATAGCTGTGTTCGCAGATGTTCACAATACCTGACCTAAAGGGTCATGAAATAGAATCTCGGAAATAGCTTCGTCAAAACAAACCGGACTTAAAATCGGAACACATCATAATATATTAAGTTTGCATGCACACAAACTACATAAAATTGGTGACTGAAAAGTCGAACTTTACGTAATTGTATGGTGGCTAAGAAATTCCATATTTCACAACATGAAATATATCGTCATGTGTCGGGCAATACACGTATAATCAATTGAATATAAATTCCAGCGTGACGGAATCACGGTTTGGAAAGTACCGTACTTTGAAAGTTTGAAGCGCTTGCTACTGAGAATGTCTTGTCTGGAAGCAGACTTTCTACGTCTTATCGTTTAGCTACTGCTGTAAAGTTTTAAATAAAGAATAATATCTTCTGAAATATTGCAGATCTTTCGTTATATAATATATGAAAATGTCCTTGACGAATCACAGTGAAAGTCTTCCATTTTGACTAGTGTCTATTTTTTTTTTTTTTTGCTTCTCTGTTTCGACCTGATTATTCTTATATATGCCATCTCTTAATAAGATACAGTACCTAAGGGTGATGAGAATTTTTTCTCGTGAGAAAAGAGTGATTGGGTCATCACAGGGGTTAAATCTAGTCGGTGACGGAATCACAAAGAAATCGTGACGGAATCACGAGTGCGCATTTTAAATCTTCTCGGTCAAAGAGCTTTTTTAATTACAGATTTTCCCCCCAAAAATATACCTATGATGAATGTATCTCTCCTACATGTAATTATAAAATTAGGACTCTGAACTCTTACTTTGTCCAATGTTTACAGTTCCCGTCGAATGTATATATTTTCTACAGATGTTTACCTTTCAGCAAAGTGCAACTTTTCACCCTTCACAAGTTCCTCGGTTGATCAGGTTTATAAATTATGAGAAAAATAATTCCAGCTTAAAACACATCTTCTATGCTATTGGCGTGTTCCCGGAAATTATAGGAAGCAAATAGAAAAAACAGCATGCTAATATATGGTCTACGAAAAAAATGTGGGGTTAATTATGTACGGAAAAGGGCGTTTTTTGGTGACGGGCGCTTTCACGTGGAAATCATGTTTAGATTGTTTTAGATAGTTTTATTGCACGTTTATGTCCGAAGGCTAACGGCATCCAATACATATTAAGAACACATACAAATATTACTAAAAAGCACATTTTCCTTTCTGAAGACAAAACCATGAAAGCATACATGCTACAGTATCCATGTTAAGACCAATATAACTCATGTGAACGATGAGAGCCACTGACCGAAATAGTGACTTCTGATCCGTTTTCATTACCAAACACGATCTGTTCATTCGTACCTACCTAGTGGTAGGCAGAGGGCGCTGCAGAGGATTCGCGCCACAACTCAAAAGAAATGAGCAGACGTCGAAATTTTGTGTTCCATCCGATCCATCCTCACGTTACCCAACATTTACCGAAGTTTTCGTCCCATTGCAAAAGAAACAAAGTTGTGATGGGTGAGGCCAAGCACACGGCTGTAATGGGAACCTGTCTCTCCATGTGCCCCATGTCTGAGGTGACACTGTAAGTCGGGTGGATTCGACACGTCAAAAAACAACAACAACAACATCATCGTTTACTTTGGGCCTCATAAAAATATGCCTTGTTTCCCATCACCGCTCGCTCCGATTTTTCCGCCCGCTCTGAACGAGTCAACCGTAACTGGTGGGTGTTGTGGGGGGATACATGTCATTTCGTACCCAAACCGAATGGACCCTAACCGTTTCGTACCCAGTCGTTTTCGTACCCTAACCGTTTCGTACCCAGACGTTTTCGTACCCAAACGTTTTCGTACCATATGTTATATCAGTTATCTTATATCATAAACTATATTACCTGACAGCAGAATGTCTGCATAATTATTGTAGAAATTATGCGTAACTTATAGAAGAATAATTAAGAAATATTAGACAAAAAATACACATAACTTACGAAGACTACTGCATCGACGACTCAACTTGGCATACCGGTAGCACAGTGCCTTTTGTAGGCGGGAAACGACACAAGAAAACATGCTTCATTTCCATTCTCCTCCTGTTCTTGTTGGAAAGATTCAGAATATCTGTTTCGTATGTTATTTTCCAAATAATCAATTTTAAAACGATCAGATATTTTGTATCGATTGAGTGTTAAAACTTGAAAAATACTCCATAAAAATGTGTGTGTGATCAGACAATTAACCAGGTACCGTAATCCTTTCCCGTTAATCCCGTTAATCGCCTACTCGTTCATTACAATAAGGGTGATTTACCCACTGCTATTCACGATACTCGGCGATAATCTCCTATATTCAACACTCAAACAGCTTAATATCAAGTGAGTTCAAATCAATCCCATTAATCATGACACTTTCTAGATTTTTACTCACGTTCATCAACCGAAAACGTATATAAATTCTGTATCATTCAGAACATTTCACGCGACTACAATATACAATGAACACATACTTACCAATATAACCTAATCAAAAACCAAGCGATGAACCTGTACATAGACAAATCTTCTATTCTAAACTATTTATATCTCCATCCGCACATTTATTATTATTTATTTATTTATATATTTATTTACTTATTTATTTGATAATACAGCACTTGTAAACATCTTTAACAAACTAAGAAATGTAACGTGTAATTAAAATAAAACATTGAGTTGATGGGCTGCGAAATCCGTACGGGAAGCGGCCCTTAAACTGCAATTTCAATCAAAAAACATTTCATTTCATTGAATTCTTACTATAGCGAACATTTCTATTCCATAATTTTCATCATGTCCGATCTCTGTGTTTCCTGCAAGACTGTCGTCCGACCGTGACGGATGCGACCGATGGCAGCATCGTATATGTGGGACTGGCATCACTCGTGAGTTTTACAGACGGATTGTGAAAGGAGAGGAAGAGCTTTTGGATTGGAGATGTTGTGCATGCTCCGTGCCATTCTAATAAAAAATATATGTATTAACTTGAATAATGGTCTTTGTTTCATTTTTTTTTTATCTGATTGATCTGATCATTGTCAAGAACTTTTAATCAGCTTACAAATCTTAGATGTTATGTCCGTGAACACCAAAGTGAACAGTATTCACTCCCTGAACGGACGAACGAAGTCGTCTGATGACCGTACGACTCTCCCGTAGTATCGGTCGTATAAACAAAGTATTTTTAGTTGGAAATCAATCTCTAACACTTGAAGAGTATATTTGTTTATATTTATATCTTCAGTTATCATGTTCACAATGTTTAATACGAATACACTTGAGTCTGAAAAGGTTTTATTGCATATGGTACGAAAAGGTTAGGGTACGAAAACGTCCGGGTACGAAAAGGTTAGGGTACGAAAACGACTGGGTACGAAGTGGTTGGGTACGAAGTGGTTTGGGTACGAAATGACCAGTACCCTTGTGGGGCATACATTTGCAAGCAGTGACATTATGAGTAATTCGAAACAGAAGTGGTCATTCTGAGTTTTGATCTCTCATCAGGTCGGGGAAAGGTTGAAATTGAAGGGATGATTCCGCCCAATCCTCACCCCAATTAAGCTGAATTAATCGTAACCCAAAGTGTTTCCTCCCGTTCATCCAAAGACCACGACTTTGAAAGATGATAATGTTCAGCGCATTTGTCCAGGATCTCCTCTAGAAAACTGTAAAATTCATATTTCTATCCTGACAGCGAAGTGTGTGGGAAGGTGGAGTATGTTGTCATTAACAAAAATAAACACAAGACATGCAGATTACTTACCATTTTATAGTATTTTGTCAAAGTCAAACTGTCCTCTAACATGTGTGTCCAAAATGACAGCGTGTTTGGCGCCATCTTTGTTTGCCTCGTTTTGGAACTGCCAGGTGAAATTAATCGATAGTTGATAAAATATGAGTAATACGCGAGAGGGCAAGATTGAGAGAATAAAATTCAATTCAATTCAATACCAAATTGCCTTCGGCATGAGCTCTCCACAGGATTACCTCCCCTGATGCTTCTTACCGAATATGATAATTAAAAAAAACATTGATCGATTAGTTGACCCTCGTGGCCTCGATTTCGACCAGAACATGGCGGTAACGACAACAACGACAGGTATGAACGTGAGCGAAATATTTTTTTCCATCGAAAAACTCATAAACGGGAAAGTTGTATCAACCGGATTTATCATTTTTTGCGAGACAACAACATATTCCACTTTCCTGCACAATTCATAAGCAAATGTACGTCATAAATTTTATGGTATCGGAGAAAAGGTGTTCCCTATTTTAGCGCCAAAAGTGGCCAGCTCATAATTTGAGATATTTATCATTGTAAAAAAATGATCACTTTGGGTTACGATTAATTCAGCCTAATTGGGGTGAGGATTCACCCAAACTGGGCGGAATCATCCCTTTTGTGGTGATTCAGGTCAATTTCAACCTTTCCCCGACCTGCTCATGCAACTAAAATTGAACATTTTCTGATAAGTTTCTTGAAAGGTAAGATATACAATGTGGAATCAATTTATTATATTGCTTGTGAAACATTGGGCAACATTGTTTTCTTATAAAACTACAGGTGGTCTGATAAAACATTCCTTGTAAGGCCAACCTGTAACCATCTCGGTCATCTATACGCGGTAAGACTGACCCTGGGATCATGTGTATCCATGTTCAGCCTACTTTCGGCAACTGCAAGAGGGAATTTCCTTAAATCAATACCACGTGACTTCGTCAGCCAATCAGCTAAAGTCTACCGATGTAACCCCATCGCCATTTTCGAGTCATGTAGTCACTACTTGTTTAAAATTTCAGATCCACCACACCTCTTGGATGATACGAAAGTTATACATACCTATATATTTTGTAAGCCCAGGCAATATCTGTTCAGAAATGGTATGAAAACCTGTAATTTATCAGATTTCTCGGGTTCTGTTCTCCGCCGGATGAAGGCCGAACAGAATCCGCTAAAGTACTGGATATCGCTCCGCGATAATGGAGACACATGATTCGCAAGCCATCTTATGGATGGCGAAGTGTACGCAAATGCTTGTAAGGCTTGTTCAAAATATAGATGCATCCCCCGCCCCGCCCCACCCCACCCCTTTTATGGGAAAACCCATACATGTACCATGCTGTCTGATGCAAATATGATACTTCCAGTTCCCCTCCCCCCCCCACCGACTCCCTCCTCAGTTAGCCATAGCAATCAGCAATGCTGAGATCCATGCCATAGCAAAAGTAACTACATGTAGCTCACAACATTGTGTTAAAGGGGAAAATTTCACAGCCTCATAAGTTTTTGTCACAGCAGAAATCCTATCAGAACTTCTTTATATGAACAGTGTTAACTGTTTACCATAGTGTAATTACAGAAAGAAAGCGTCTCAGCACTGCTACAATGATGACGATGTTAGAAATGATTTTCCATCATATATATTTTCATCGTATATCAATATACATTATATAACTGTCACAATCTAGAAATGTCATGTCAATTACACATATGAACAAGAATAACTGCATCAAGCATATTTTTTTTCCAGACGTGAAAGAGAGATTCTGATTCATCCCTTTGAGATGTTGAGTAGAACAGCTCATCACAGAAGGTAAGCTTGTGTATGCTGCTACATTAAGACCAGCTTCCTGATTGTTTCATCATCTCACTGTTTTTTATAATGATCCAGAGTCAAAGTACCAAGACGTGTTAAGTACAAGGGAACATCTCTGAAGTCTGTCCAGTTAAATTAGTCGCCAACTCTAGAGCATGGTAAAAATCAAGGATTGGCTCTACATAGTTTTCTATGTGTGGATCATCATGGTTCTAATTATGTAAGTTGTTCAGCAGCAGGCCAAACTGAGTATTCACAAACTCCAATTAGCTGAATTGTATTTAATCAAACCCTGACTACTTGAATAGAATTTGAGACAACTCAATTTCCAAATTCATGGCGCCCAAACCTGTTATAACGGGTTCAAAAACGGCCTGCATGGATCAGGCCCTGAATATGGCCTTTTTTTCTTTTTTTTTTAACCATGAATATACATGTATATGGCTGATGCCCCAGTAGATCTATTTCTTGGCTGCTGTGACTCATGAGAGAAAGTTTGTCATACAAAACAAGCAAACTGCACCTGATTGAAATGATTAGAATACATGTATGTAACGGCATAATTGAAACAACAATGTACATTTATTTGTTCATTTCTCATTAGCCCCAAAGGTGACCTTCACAAGATGGTGAAGGCTTACTCCAGGCCAGCTGCTGGGAGAGTTGACCCTTCACCTTGTGACCTTCGACCTCCACAAGTCCTCATTCAGACAGTTCACTACCTCCTGGACAAGTGAGTACTGGTACACATTTCTTTGCCAATACTTACAAGAATAATCAGCACAGTCTCTCATTTTCCTACGAAGTAGGCTCTCACTTGCCAATTTTGTCTGGTAGTCCGTCCATCCAAATCCTTTGGTCAGCAAAATAAGGAGAACATTTGACATTAGAACCTTGATTTTTAGCATGAACGTGCATTAGGGGACTGTTACCAGCAAGTTCTGAGCGGAGCTACTTTTGATGACAATTTGACCTACTTAAGTGACCTATAACATTATGCTATGACCCCCAAGTCATGTAAGTGACCTAAAACATTACGCTTGGACCCCCAAGTCATCTTCCTCACCCTACTTCGTAGGTCCTGTAACTTTGCCCCCAGAAGAGCTATTGATCGCAGCCTCTCTTGGAATATAAAAAGTAATGGAGAGTAATACTGAGAAGATTGAATCGCTCCTACTAGCAATACAGAGATCACTCTCAAAATACAAAATCTGAGAGATTGATCAACAGCTCTCGAAAACTTTACGAACATCTTCAAACGTGTCACTCATTTGTAAATCAATGCTTTTATCATGCTTATCAGGGACTATTTCTAACTGACTTCTTCAAATGTGTCCCATAACAGTTTCACTCATTTGTAAATCAATGCTCTTTTCAGGAACTATTTCTTATCAGGGACTATTTATAACTGACTGAAATATTGTTGAAAGCGGCGTTAAATCATATTCACTCACTCACCCTATTTCTGTTTTTCAGTCAATCATCATGAATACAATATTATACAGCTACAACTCATTTCAAGGAAATTGTGGTATTCAGAAATATTGTTGAATTCTGGAACAGCTGCCAAATTCGGAAATGGGAAGAGGGCTATAAAATAGATTTTCAAAGAATGGGCGACATATTAACAAAACACACACCTGTAGAGTAAATGACAGTTAGAATTTCGGGATACTAGGATCTCGAAGAATGCAACAGAGAATGTACTGCTGCTTACTGGCTGAAAAGGGAAACATTCGATCACTAAGCTGAATATCCAAATACATGTTAAGTGAAATAAGGATGATCTGTGTAAAGGTGTCGAATTTGAAGACGATTTTCCCAAATGTTGCCAAAATTCTGCAATTTCCTGAACTAGACTGATGCAAGAACCATGCCAATGTTTAGTCTAATAGATGGATAAGGACAATGGTCTGTCATTTATTATGACTGAAACAGTAACATTTTCTAAATTCAAAATTTGTTTGTTTGTCTTTTTACATGTGTTAAGAATCATTCCAAGAACAGACTGCCGGTGGCAGGAGGTATATGACTTTGTATGTGACAGGCTTCGGGCTGTCCGACAAGACATGATTATCCAGGACATAAGGGGCCCTGCAGCGATCCAGATCCTGGAGAATGTTGTACAATTCCATGTGTTTGCCGGGTACAGGTTGGTATTCTCAGTTGTTACAGTCACTTTTCAATGAATCTTTATAGAAACTATTCGATTGGCTGGATTTTCCTCTCATTTTCTCTATTGACCAATGAAAATTGCAGATTTTGTTTTGAAAATTTGAACTGACCAATCAACTGCTAATACCAAAAGGTATCTCATGATGCAATGATGCGGTAACTCCATTACTCACTGGAGGCTATCTGCAGAGGATTCAAGACTATATCCACTATCCCCAGCCCTATTTTAGGCCTCCTGATACAGATATATCAGATTCTCTGCAGATTTACGCAAATGGTCTGGTTGTGATTGAGTAATTAGTGCTTTACCCTCAGATCCTCTGTTCAGTTGATGGATCAGTTGCACATTATTGAGAAAACAAAGAAGAACCTGTCTGTTCTCTGGAACAGGACTTCAGCTGATCAGCTACTGTGTTGTATAAATTCACTATGCTCTAAATTGTAATCCAGGAGTTGATTATATATTTTGAACTGGTGATAACTGACATAATTTTAAACATAATATACTGTACTTTCCCAGTATTCAAGCATAATGACACTTTCTATGAAGACTGGGAAAATATAGTAGGCCTACATAAGTATAAAATTATTTCAGTTATAGGTAGTTCAAAATAGTTTCCTGGGTTGAAATATAGGGCAAAGTAAATTTATACAACCCCACTAGCTGATGAGCTGAAGTAACTGGTCTGTGAACAGATCTAGACAGGCTCTTCTTTGTTCCCTCAATATTGTGCAACTGAGTCATTTACACATGCATAGTCCTGACCACCTTGTAAAATCCCTTGCAGCCTTCAGATTCTCTAAGATGGCCTGCAGGGGATTGGGTGATTAGAATCACTCCTGTGATAGATGCCACCATTGGCTTCTTCTAAGTTGACACTAAAAATAGCTGGCTTCCAACTGGCACTTTGTTGCAGGATGGGAGTTATGTCTGTTGCTTATTGAAATTCAAGCCAAAGAGATGCAGTTGGGTCAAACATTGAAGCTAACAACCTCGTTATTTATAGATACAGGTTTGGCAGGAGACCCGTTGGAGGATTATGCCGAGTGGGACAAAATAGCCAAGTGGCATACAGTTTGTACTTTAAGTTTGATAAATTTCTGATATCTAATCTACTATTTTCCTTTTTCCACAGGTTATGTACAGAGCCAATATCCGTGTTCGATCCCAAACTCAATGACGGGCACACACAGGAATGTTTGAAGAGACTGCTATATCTATACCAGGAAAACATAGGTTGCCACGACAACAGGGTGTTATTTGAAAGTGTCTATGTACTGTATAACCTGGGTAATGCCGATGCTCTGCGCCACTATTTAAGCCTGGATAAAAACATCAGGTATTAATATTGTGTTCTAACCGTCAACTAAATACGGCAGATTCAGCCCTCACAAATAACGTCAGCAAATGGCGAATGCTGACCTCAGCATTTTTTTATTTTGCCGAGGCACTCAAGAAATACATTTTTCTTAAAGTGGAGAAATATCCCAGCCTTTTATTTGAAAAGTTCTGTCCTGCTTACATTTCTACATCAAGAATCATGTAGAGACAACACAGATCGTTGAGAGCTTTTGTATGGAAGGCAGAGCTCTATTTTTAAAACTCTGGGGAACTTCTCATGTCATGCCTCAGCAATTTTTCGCCGACATTAATTCTGTTTTCGCGAGGGCTGCAGACTACATGTGATCTGTCATGTCTGTGTGATAAGATTAATGATATCACAACAAATAGCCTGTTCTCGGAAGTCCTGCTGTTCACCGCATTTAGTTTTATTTCCTTGAACTGTCTAATCAGTAGGAGTAGCAAGGCGATTAGTGTGGTAGAGGTTGATTTACTGAGCATAACTGTTTACCCTATTTCTTCTAATTATTCAGATGGCAAAACCTAACTTCTGGCTACTGTGGAGAGAAATTCTGCAAACATTCTACAAGCTATCTTCTCAGTTCTTGGGATAAATAACATATCTATGCCACAGTATTTAGCCGCAGTTGACATAAAGATGAATTTTTTCTGCTTCGAAGTCCAAAGATGCTGTTCGAAAAATTAAAAGAAATAGGGTAGTATGAAAGTCATTTTCGGTCACTCTAGTTTTTGCATTTTCTGAGTTGTTGAAAGAGTGAGGTTTAGATATGAAACCTCACTCTTTCGACTTTTCAACATTTTTTGTAGGTTTATTTTTTGGGCTGAAAATAAAGATTGGCCATGGTGAGTTTTGGTGATTGGAGACCTGTAACTGGACAGGTTATTGGCATGTTGTTGTACTCAACACGGTCATGTTGATGTAGATCCAAGACAGGTTGTTGGTTTTCTGGAGGTTGCAGCCTGAACGACAGACATTTCCAGCAATGGTTTAAAGTCTGAGAACTGCATATCCAGCTTCCATGGTGGACAATGCTGTTAAATTTTACCTCACAACCTGATGATATTAAATAGTATAGTAATTCTTCTAACATGTGTAATAATTCAATCTCAGGAAGTGAAATTGCCCAGCATAAAATCTGAGGGTGATCAAATTTATTAGAACATGAAGTTGACAAAATGGTTCAAAATCATGCATATAATCCGTTATTTCAATGCTTTCAGAGAGTGATCAAATTTATTAGGACACCCCCCCCCAACCCCCTGATTGACTTTTGCCCCCGAAATTTGGGATTATTGAATTTTTGATAGGGGGATTGATATTAGGGCTGTTCCAGAAAAAAGTACATGGGGGGGACAGAAGGCACTTTATATATTTACGTGTGCGTTGTGGGGTGAAAGAGTTACATAATTACATGGGTGGTTGCCTGTTGGATTTTTGGTTATATATCATATAATATTACATATTATATTCAGTAATATGGGTGGTGGGGGTAAACTTATATTTAATTACCTGGGTGGTGGGGGCCAAAAAAAAGTGCCTTCTGTCCCTCCCATGTACTTTTTTCTGGAACAGCCCTTAGAGGATTACATTATATCATGCTATATCTTCCTTGAAATTGCAGAAACAGCCCTCTGTTGAGTCTTGCTTACAGAATCAGTGTGATGTTCATGTTAGGAAATTATATTCGTGTCCTAAGACTGGTAAAGACTCTGCCCTCCGTGATCTGTCTGTGTGCTGTTCATAGACATTTTACTATTCTAAAAAGGTAAGAAATATGTCCTGTCACTGCACATACATGTAATTAGCAGCTCTGTACTATAATATCTACATGTATATGCAAATGGTATCCCCCTGATGCCCGAAGACATCCTTAAGTCTGTTCGTTCCTCTAACTTGGTTTCCAGGCAGATTCTTTCCAATTTTGGTATATTTTGGTCACACCCTCCTGGCAGCCATTTTGAATTTATCCTTGGTCTCCTGCTCAGATGCAAATAGGATCAAAATGACATCAATATGATAGTTACAGAGTATCGACCTTCATTTTTGATGTGGCATATTATGCCGTCGTCCATCTGTCCGTTCATTGTAAACTTTTCTTGTAAAGGCAAAACAGCAAAGATTTTTTGCTGGATTCTTTCCAATTAATATCATCACCATGTGAAGATGTGCATGTGATCTTTTCAACCTGATGCAATGTTTCCTCCAGAGTTATGCCTCTTGAATGTAGAAAAAAAAGCTACTTCCACAGCTACCTTTTCTTGTGAACACAACACAGCAAAAGGTTATGCTAGATTCTTTCCAAATTTGGCACGCATTATTGTCACCATGTGAAGATGCAGGGCCTGAATTTTGACGCGAATCCGCGAATCGACTCGCGTAAAGATTTGCCTGCTATGTAAAAGAGAGAATCTAAGTTGATTCGCCTTAAGTCCAACTCTAAAAATCTATTTATTACCCCAAAACGGGAAACGCCAGATCAAGAACGAAATTCTCTGGTACTGCTTTCGTTTTCATGCCAAGGGTAATGACTTTGTCTAATTTGTCCATCGATATATGTGTCCTCGTTAACCATTGGCTATAGGTTATTGCGTTGACTAATCGCCGAGCTCCTTAGTCCCGTGTCAACGTTGCGCTTGACAACGGATTTGCCCTCCTCTCGTCTTCGTAATAATGGCGGACGGTGGCCAAAGACGACAAATTAGAATGACGCGCTGCAAAAGTGGAAGGTCGAGCTTGAAGATCAATTCGATTTTACGTTTAACGACACTGACGATAAGGCCGTATGTAAAGTATGTCAAAAGCATTGCGAAAAAATACGAGTCAAATACAAAGGCGAAATTGTCAACGACGTGCTCAGTTACGATTTAAGCGGCACAGCGTACCTGTTGAAGTCGAATTCGGTACGTCGTCATGTTCAATCTGACGGGCAAACAAAAAGCACGGGAATCGAAACTGGTGAACCAATGCACAAGAAACAAAAAAACCTCACCAGAAACTTTCGGAGGTTCGAGAATTCTGGCAAAAAACGCACTGAAGCCTTTACTATGCGCCAGCGTTTATCTCCTGTCTGTCCCAGATAATATATCCGAGACGTTTTTGGCGATATTTCTGAGACAATTTATCACAGAACATTGAAACTTCACACAGTATATAAACTAAAAAATACAAATTTTCCCCCCACATTGCATTAAAATCTGTTAAGAATTGACGAAAATCACCAATACCTACCATGTCATTTTGATCTGCCAATGTTATAACTTTCAGGCTTGACGTCATGTCAAAAAATAACCCACAAAAATCTCCCATCTAATTGTTGTTTTTTGCAATTTGTTGTGAACCACTGGAAGAATTTTTTTGATTCTTTACAATAAAATTAGTACTTTTTAGTTTAACTGAGTGAAGTTTCAATGCCCTCCGATAACTTGTCACCGAAATATGGCTGAAAACATCTCGGAGATATGTTTGGGACAGACAGTAAGGAGAAAAGAAAAGCCTTACAACCAATTTACAGAACAGAGCCACCGTTACTGGATGAGTTACAGGCGTAACTGTGAAACAAATAAAGAAAATAACGTCTTTCTTTTTTCATGAAAATTATATTCTTATTTCAGTTCATAGGGATGCAAGACTGTAATCAATACCAGCGATGTGAATTACTTGATAAAATTCACACAAATATAAGTTGAATTTGAAACCCTAAATTTCCAGATCTCGACATGAGAATCTTGATTCTCGCAGATCCTTTATGCGAGAATCAACTTGGATTCTCCTAAAATTTAACGAAATTCAGGCCCTGAGATGTGCATGTGACCTTTTTGATCCGATGTTCTCCCCAGAGTTATGCCTCGTGAATATCAAAAAAACTACTTCCATCAGCTATCATGGTGACCTTCTCAACCCGATCTGATGTTTTCTGATATTCTTTTTCATGAATGCAATTTGCTAGGTCATGTATGATTCTTGAAACACCATAAACTGGTGTATGAATTCTTCACCATGAAGGATGGAGCCTGATTTTTCTGAAACCGTTTTCTTTATATTGTGCTGTATGATTTCCTGAAACATTTATTTTGTAATAGAACGATCCTATTACTATTACATCATTGATCAGCTGATCTGATGATCATCTCCGTCCCTTCATTGCACATAACCATATTTATCTCTAGGCTGTTCTCCCCCTTTCTCCTTTTTGAGATTTAGCCATATTTTTACCTGCGGCACGCAGGTCTATGGGAGGCTCGCGTTGTTCTTCTTCTTCTTCTTCTTGTGACTTTTAGAAATACGCATGCGCTGAGAGAGTGTGATCTCTGCCACACTTTTCTTTCCAACCTCCGATCTCACATGACACCCCTTTCTTCAGGCACGTTGGAATTCATTTGGAACTATATTCCGTGGAATGGATTATTGCTTCGTTGATTTCCGTTCAGACATCAATTATCTTACGTCAACACATAGGAAACTTCAGTCGCTTAAAAGCTGTCGATCGACACATCAGTCATTGTCTTCAGATATTACCATTTTCACTGAACAGTAAGTACATGCATATACACTTTAAGATCCTTGAATCGCTTATATACCAAGGAAGATGAGCCGCAACCGTGTCAGTGGTTCGGCTAATTTGCATACAGTCATAGGCGACTGTCTTAGTAAGTAGAAAAATAAGTTCACTACTTCTAGTAATCATTTTATCTACCCAATCTAGATAATTCACAAATTGGTGAAGAAGTAGACAAGCAACGCATTGTCATTATGATTAACATTGAATAATACTTGATCTCAAATTATTTGGTACGGCGCATCACGTTGGGCACACCGGTTCTCGTCGGATCACCGAAGTTAAGCAGCGTTGAGCTCGGTCAATACTTGGATGGGTGACCGGGTGCTGTACTGGCTGGGCTGATCAGTGTCCAGAATAATAGGAACTGTGGACACTCTCGTGTTCTGGCACATGTAGGGACCGTCGTGATATGACTGAAACAATGTTGAAAACGACGTTAAATCCTACTCACTCCTGGTCTCAAATTATAGATCATGCATCATAAAAACAAACGCAACAATTACGCTTCAGAAGTTAGGGACAAACTCACCAACTTTCGCCGAATAAAGATGTTTAACTTATAGAAATTTGGTATCATGTTTACCCCCAAGCAATTCACATATATCACTACTGGAAAAACACCCCATCAAATACGATTATTGAGGCATTAAATACCCATTAATATGCCCGGTGCTCATGATTTGGCCATTAATTTTTTGCATAACCATCAATTGAAAACCTTGATGATACTCTACTGGCATTAATGGCCATTAGTGATCCCATTCATGGCCATCACTTCACACAATCGATTAATAGCCTCATGTATTCATGGCCATGAAAAATCTAATGGTCATTAATTTGCATAAGGCTAAGAGCTCAGCGAGATTGATCACCATTAATATATGGGGATAAAATGTTCATGGTCATTAAAGAAAGTAATGACCATTAAGCATTAATCAAAAAACGATTTTCAATTCAATTAATGGCCACTAAAATCAGTTCATGAAATCTGTGTACACTAACTGTATTTCATGGCCATGAAGTACTCATTAGAAATTTGTTATGGACAGAAATAATACAAATGGCCATTAATAAAAAATCGATTTGTATTTTAAAAGGAAGGATAATTTATATGAGTTGGACAACCCTGTGAGCGAACAATACATCATAGTTGTGCAATTTTTATTGTGCACTTTCGGTTACAAGCATGAAATTTGGCACATAGGTATTTTGAATGATCCTGTTTCAGAACACAGCCTCTCTATCCTCATTCTCGCAAGCCAGGGCCTTGCTGTGCTGGTATTGATGTTCCCATCCTCTTCGGGACTCAGAATCTAATTAGAATCACTCCCGTAAATTCAATACTTGTGTGTATCAGCAGATAATGGGCAAAAACATATTGCATTTGACATCATTCTCTCAAGTCAGAGCCCATTTCTGCTAGAATTTACTGGTTCTACACTTCACAATTTACGTTACTTTGTCAATCAGTTTGAGTTTGATTTTGATACTTAGATACATGAAAGGTTGACTTTAACTTGGCAGCCATTTTCGTGAATGCAATAATTTGATGTACCAAAAGATAATATCGAGAATTTGACATCATTCTTTTACACAAAGACCTGAACTAGCCCTGACATTTCGCACTTCGGAATGACTTAGTGACGAACCTATTCGCGAATTGAGTATAGGGAGATATCCATAGACACTGTCTAGAAATGTTTCTTATTTGCAGAATTTGATTTTTAAAAAAAGAAATTGATAAAATTAGCAACCTTCGAAAAGGCTTGGCCAACATGTCCGATGAGATGATATTTCCTAAGAATTAAATAGTTAATCATTTATATAGAAGGAGCAAACCATGTCTTGGTATTGACTTGCTGCATGGGAAAGAGTGTCAAGCTGGTATTCAGTTTGCAGATGATAACACACGTAAATGCAGAAACTTAATTAATTATTCTAATCGAATATCAAGACTGTCACAGGCCTTAATTTGAATAGTGAAAAGTGTCATTATGCCTCTTGGACAGTTCGATAAAGCCTTCAACCCCATTTCATAGTTTCACAGATCACAGAGATAGACCTGATACTGAGTCAAAACTGTTGGATTTTGAATGGGGAAAGTGAATAATTATATATATATATAGTATCAGACCTATTACGCAATTCCTACAATTGTGGGTTAGAAGTTGAAAATTACTTCCCTTGGCATGAAAACACTGGCAGATGCATTAAGGTGCGCGATTGGCTTATATTCTCTCGCATATAATTAGAATCTAATTAGCAAAGCTGCTAATTTGCAGATATTTTCTAGAATACTTTGCTATTTAGAACGAGATGCTAATTATACAATATATTCTGTTTCTCCCCGAACAAATCCACCGACCGCAATATGCCCCCTGCATCGATTCAACTGAACGTAAATATTGAACGAGAATTCATCCCACTACCAGATTATGCAGCAGAGTAAACTTGCTGACGGAATGATCGACACTGCTCGAGTATCCTCCCTCACACGAGGTACACCCATTCGGAAATCCCGAGCGGAAATCTACGAAGGGGACATCTCAAACCGGAGATCCCCGAGAAGTTGCGAATGGAGGTACACCGACTGATTCGGGTGAGCGAGAATATCGTTCGACTTGTCCGTGACGTCAATGACAAGTTATACCCCACTGAGGTCGCCGATACTTATTAAAGCGGATAACGCTCATCTTCCATGGACCAAAGTCAACATAACCTGTGACGTACAATGTAACATGACGTAAAACGCTGAATATCTCTTTCCTTAATCTGTCATCGCGAGAAAGCTTCACGCGAGCACATTCCATTCTTCTCAGTTTGCTCATACCGAGAATGTCGGCGTTTTCCTTTTCGAAATACACGAATGATTTGCATAAAATGTAGACTATATACATATGTGCGATGCTGGGACTTGGAGCTCTTGTTCCCCAGAAAGAAACAATATATTGTCTAATTAGCACTTTGATAATCTCATCTAAATTGCATAGATTCGCACTTCAGGGAGAGTTAATATATTGTCTATTTAGCGTAGATTCGCAAATCTGTTTTACCTCTTCGAGATTGCAGAGAAGACAATATATTGTCTAATTAGCACTTTGATAATCTCATCTAAATTGCATAGATTCGCACTTCGGGGAAAGTTAATATATTGTATATTTAGCGTAGATTCGCAAATCTGTTTTACCTCGTCGAGATTGCAGAGAAGACAATATATTGTCTAATTAGCACTTTGATAATCGCATCTAAATTGCATCGATTCGCACCTCCTGCATACTTAATATATTGTCTATTTAGCGTAGATTCGCAGATTCAATTTCACACGCCCGCTTCACAATATATTGTCTAAATAGCACTGTGGGGAAAGTGAATAATATATTGTATATTTAGCGTAGATTCGCAAATCTGTTTTTAGATTCGCAGATTCAATTTCACACGCCGGCTTCACAATATATTGTCTAAATAGCACTGTGGGGTCATTCTCACGGAAAGGCACATTTTCACTTGGGGAAATATCTGAAAATCAAGATCACCAATGACTACAGAATTTGATTTCAACAGAGC
>JAVTVY010004832.1:0-40555 GCA_036873755.1 Hanleya hanleyi
TTTGACATCTTCTACGATCCTTTCGGACCCATAGCGGTCCATTTCTACCCCAAGCACACCCCCACACACCCAAAATGCCTGCTTTCTATACTACGGTCAGACTGCGCATGCGCAGACTATTGACAACGAACGACACACTAGCCCAGGCGGATGCCCCCTCACGACAGCTTCAAAATAAGACCTCATACGACACTATAGGATCATTAGGGGCTCACCTAAACCCTAAGACGTCTATTTCCACACCCTTTTCCCACAATTCCCTGTCTGCGCATGCGCAGAATGTTGACAACGGTCGAGCCACTAGTCCAATCGGATGCCTCCTCACATATGCTTCACAGTGATACCTCACTCAACTCCCTCGGCTCATTAGTGGCTCACCTAGATCCCAAAACGTCTATTTCCATACCCTTTGTCTATTGCGCATGCGCAGAATGACGATATTCCTGCCCTACATCCACCCAGTCGGATGCCCCCCCACATAGGCTTCACATTGATACCTCACTCGACCCCATCGGCCCACTAAGGGCCCACCTAGACCTCAAAACGTTTATTTACATGCCCTTTATCTACCGCGCATGCGCAGAATGACAATATTCCAATCCCACACCCAGCCCACCGGATTCCCCCTCACATAGGCTTCACATTGATATCTCATACAACTCCATCGGCCCATTAGGGGCTCCCCTAGATCCCAAAATGTCTATTTCCATACCCTTTGTCTACTGCGCATGCGCAGAATGACGTCAGTTCCACGTCACACTCATCCCCTCGGATGCTCCTTCACGAATGTTTCACATTGATACCTCATACGACTCCATCGGACCATTAGTGGCCCACCTAGACCCCAAAATGTCTAGCGAGACCCATACCGGGTCCAGTTTTCGACACTAGATGACCACATCCCGACAAAATGGCCAGTTTTCGACACCGGACGTGCCGCCATCTTGAACCAGAAGGCAGACGCCGCCATCTTGGATATGTCCCATAATGCACCGGGTCAAAATACTCGCTTCTGATTGGCTGAGGGCAGCGCGCCACTCAACCGGAAGTGAGCGCGCCATAAATGGGAGGCAAGTTAGCCTTTTCCTACTACTGGCGTGGCAATTTATTTAGGGTGAGGTCCGAACCCAAATTATAGAAAATATTGAAAATTCTGAATTTAAACAAATTATGAATGCGTTCACTCAGATATTTGACACTTGCAAAACGCTTTCTATTATAGGCACATCACTAATTTGCGCTTGACGCCACGTTAACGACCTGTCTCCCTTGAATGTTATGGCTCTTATACATGTACACAGGGCTAGGGGATGAAGTAGTGCTCAAAAGATAAAGGGTGGGTCACATACGAATGTGTTATGATGCGAGATTTACCTTCCATATATAGGCCTGTGAAGTGAGACATTAATTTATAGTTTAGGAGATAGTGTGGGGCACATACCCCTGGGAGGGGGAAAGAAGGGTAGGGACTCTTGCCTGGTAGTAGTACATCCGAGTCTGTGGGGAGCGGGGGAAGGGATTTGATGCTTTACTAAGTAGGGGCATATATCCTCTGGAGGAACAAGACCCACAGCTCAACAGCTTACCCACAGGTGACACCCAGTGTCTGAGCCTCAGATGAGAGGCTGGGGGAAGGGGCGGGTATGGATACAGATATTTGAAACTAATGCTCGGTTCAGCTTTCAGCATATTCAGCTTAAAATATATTAATTCCGACGAGAATTTCTCACTTGTATGCTACCAATAGTAGCACAAACATATGAATACACCTAATTAAAAGCGTATGGTCCGTCATTCATAATTCAGCCGTCGTCCATTAAAGAATATCCGCGTCCATAATCCAAAGACCTATTCCATATAACAGCATTAGCACCAAATTCAAAAAGACATAGTATACATAAACATAGGCTAGTTCCCTGCAAGACAGAAGCAGCCAACGCTTATCAATGATGCCGGCAAGGCATCATGATGTTCCAAAAGTATCGAATCCGTATCGCTTATCAGTATTCTTAATCCATGTGATATTCGTTGTAAAGTCGTCATCTAGAGAATGACGCTTCGATTGTGACTGTTCATATGAGCCCCATGGGGATCTTTAAGTACATGGGTCCATACGGCCCCTAGCCCCGGAATAAGCGGAATTGGACACAATTACAAGCGTCAGATCCGTCATTCATAATTCAGCCGTCGTCCATTAGAGAATATCCGCGTCCATAATCCAAAGACCTATTCCATATTCCATATAACAGTATTAGCACCAAATTCAAAAAGACAATCATAGTATACATAAACATAGGCTTGTTTCTTGCAAGAGAGAAGCGGTCAACAGCTTTCACTGAGGCCGGCAAGACATCATGATGTTCCAAAAATATCAAATCCGTATCGCTGATCAGTATTCTTAATCCATAATATTCGTTGCAAAGTCGTCATCCAAAGTTATGAAACGTAACGCCATAGATATTGCACGCTGCGCTCGTATTTTGCTATCAGCATGCGATATGTATCGCCAATTTGAGAAACTTTGAGTGGAGGCGCTTGATGGTATGGCCCTGTTTTATAAGTTTCTGCATTAAGGTTATCTCAGTTAATTGACAGTTACATGCATATTAAAAGAACTGTCCTTGCTTTTGAATGTTGTTCTCTGTCATAACATTTGTCGGAATCCCACATTCCCAGCATTGTATACATATTATATGTTTGGTAGGCTAGCATGTATGGGTCATGTTGTTGGTCTTGAAACTTACTCCTCGATGTCGGGTACACGATCCATCAATCAAAATTTTCTCGCATCCACATCTTAGCTTTGATCATGTCTTAGAGAAGGGGAAATACAGCGCACACATGTGCAAAAGTCTATCAACATTTGGTTTATGCATCGCTTTTCCTCAGAGTGTCGCCTTTAGAGTATCATGTCGGACTTGATATCATGTATCATGATATCATGTATCATATACACAATATATCAACAGCATATAGGTATTCCAATGGGTACTAATTGTGCACCCCTGTTGGCCGACCTATATCTGTTCTCTTATGAATTTGAGTGTGACATTACGCCAAATTCCCTCCCTCCCTCCCCTCTTATGAATATGACTATATGCAGGCGCTTTCAAAAACCGATCCATTCAAAGCCCGTTCCTTGTCATTCACCAAACGCTATATAGACGATCTTCTCGCTGTGGATAATCGCTATATAAATATGCATGTAAATAGACGTTTTGGCGATTATTCCATTGCCCAAAATACCTATACTGCATGGTATTAGAGTGAATTGGAATATGCTAAAACAATCCGTTGTTTGTTTATCACAGAATGTTCACAACAATATTTCGCTATCGCTGACAGGTTCAATGCACCGGTTCGGTGCTTGTTTTTATGTAATCAGAGCCATATGGAATGCACATTCTACTCCCGACTTTCGTTATTTAGTTCCTTAACATCTTAGCAAATGTACTGATTTCTCTTACATTTCTCCAGGATATATTTGAGGTGTCGCTTTAAAACTGAAGCCATTATGTCAAAGGCCAAGGTTACTGTGGCCCAAAAATCAGAAAAACTCATTGAAAATCGCAATTGTGTGTGAATGGATAGGAGGGGACTACAATGTTTCGCATAGCAAACTTGAGGTCAAAGTTCAATGGCAAGGTCACTGTAACCCCCAAACGAGGAAATCATTACAAATCAACAGATTCCACTCAAATGTCTGCCGGATAGCCATGAGGAAATTTCTGTGTTGCTCTGCCAAGTTGAGTTCAAATATCAAGGTCCATGTGATCTAAAAATCATCAGGTATCATTAAAAAATGTATTTTTTGAGGAGTGAATACGTTGATGAGGAATGGTATCTCAGGTATAAGTTTTGAGGATAAAAGGTCGAAGTTCAGTGCCACTCTGACCAAACAAATAGGAAATCATTAAAAGTCAATTGTTTTTGCGAGTTTTGCTGACCGTTAATGGAGGACAATATATCAGCTAAAATCAAAGTCAAACGATCCATATCACTGTGACCCAATAATTTGGAAACCATTAAAGATCAATGTGTTTGGAGAGTGGATATGTTGGTGACAGATGAATTTATAAGAAAATTAAAATCGCTGGCCATCACCAACTCATGGACGACTCTAGCTCTAAATGACATAGCACGTAGTGACAATTAGAGTCTCCTTATGCTTTCAAATTTGCACTGTTCTTATAAAGAGCTGTCATATTTTCATTCCGCATGTATGCATGATAATCGGACCAGTTGAAGTTTTATAAAAAAGTGTTGTACAGTATTTCACAACTTTAATGAGCTTGAAAATGGTCATACAAGCGTCTAGTCCGTCATTCATAATTCAGCCGTCGTCCATTAAAGAATATCCGCGTCCATAATCCAAAGACCTATTCCATATCCATATAACAGTATTAGCACCAAATTAAAAAAAGACAATCATAGTATAGATAAACATAGGCTAGTTTCCTGCAAGAGAGAAGCGGTCAACAGTTTTCAATGATGCCGAGACATCATGATGTTCCAAAAATATAAAATCCGTATCGCTGATCAGTATTCTTAATCCATAATAATCATTCTAAAGTCGTTATCTAGAGAATGGTGTATCTCAGTCACGCGTTGATTGTGACTGTTCATATGAGCATCATAAGGGTCTTGAAGTACATGGGTTCATACGGCCCCTAGCCCCGGGCTAAGCGGAATTAGACACAAGTTACGAAACGTAACGCCATAGATCTTGCACGCTACGTTCGTATTTTGCTATAAGCATGCGATATGTATCGCCAAATTTGAGAAACTTTGAGTGGAGGCGCTTGGAGGAATAGCCCTGTTTTGTAAGTTTCTGCAACAATGTTTTGTGACGTTGATTGAAATCGTCACAATTAACACAGGATCTAGCAAATGCTACTAGGCGAGATATGTATACGCCATATGCAGGTCCCATTGGAATATTACTGTCCAGAAAGGGATAGTTTACGATGTCGAAATTTTAATCATCTCTTTTGTCATAAAGTCGACGAGAGAGAATGCCCGCTTCATTTTGGTAGAGATACAGATCTAAATATGATGTGCCTGTAGGGCTATCTGTAGTTTCCTTCAAATCCAGTGAAGGTGGATATATATCCTTCACTGCGTCATTTATATAGCAATTATCCACAGCGAGAAGATCGTCTATATAGCGCTTGGTGAATGAGAAGGAACGGGCTTTGAATGGATCGGTTTTTGAAAGCGCCTGCATATAGTCATATTCATAAGAGAACAGATACAGGTCAGCCAACAGGGGTGCGCAATTAGTACCCATTAGAATACCTATATGCTGTTGATATATTGTGTTGCCAAATTTCACATAGATATTTTTAATGAGAAATTCAAGCAACTCTATAAACAAAGAACCATCCCATGAATGATATCTCTTGTATGTAGTCGAGCTAAAGAATGCTTTATGGCTTCCGACATTAATATATCTACGATCAGTTTTCTTGAACACAGATACTATTAATGAACTTAGACGGACAATAAGGTCCTGATGAGGGATTGTAGTATAGAGAGTCGAGAAATCCCATGTGGATACACGTCTGTACGGTATGTGACCTTTAGCATCAAGTTCCTCCGCAAGACATTTTGAGTTTTTTAATATCCACATACATTCAACGCCAGAGTTTTCAGAAATAATGGCGCAATACCTTTCCCAAAATGCTTTTACCTCCTGAAGGGCCCTCGTCAATAGGGTTGAAAGAAGCTTGGTGGAGCTTCATGTCTGAGGTACAATTTCACATACGGATGGCAAAATGTAGAAAAAAATGTTTGAAAGAAAACATTTGCACATTTCAGAAATAATAATTCTTATATTTAATTCTTATATCCCGTGGCAACATATATCTTGAAATGTTCATGCAAATAGGTAAATCCATGGCCCTTGTACATGTATGAAATATTGTAAGGTTTCCGTGAGCGTGACATGTTCTTGTAACAAAATTGTGAATTTTATTTTATTGTTTGGTGCTCCTAGGCATAGCCATTCTTTGGAGAGGCTGACGACAAGCAATTCGTAAATTTGACCTGGTGACATGGGGAAAATATGGGTCCATCTGATCGCTGATCTTTGATAGGCTGATTTTTCTAACCGCATGAATGTGCACTGTATGTTTGGTGTTCCTAGGTTTTGTCAATCTTGAGATATAGTGGCGGCGTAAATTACAAACGTCTGGTCCGTCATTCATAATTCAGTCGTCGTCCATTAGAGAATATCCGCGTCCATAATCCAACGCCCGTCAACGCCAAGCTCAACGCTTCAACGCCCAGGTGAATTAGCCCAAAACCTCTGATTTTCATGAAATTGTCACTAATTCATTGTATATGCAGTGACGCCCGTGAACGCTCGCCTTAACGCCCTAGCATAACGCCTTCACGCCATGATATAGACAGATGAGAGAAAAACAACATCAACAACAAGGATGAGAGAACAACAACAACAACAACAAGTTTTCATATAGTTTATTCTCCCCAATGTTACATCATACCCACGCTGGGGGAGCCGCGTTGGGTAGGTTTACAATTCGAGAAGACTCTTGTCCAATCAGAGACCGCCATTTGGTCCTGTCATATTCGTTCTTGCCCGTTAGATGTATTCTCGGCTGCACTTGTCCAATCAGAAGCCGTCCTTAAGAAAGTCCCATCTTCGGCCATGTTTGCACTCATCCGTTTGTTCTAATCGTCGTCGGGCAGGCCTGGATATTCGTCGGACAGCATATCCAAAAACAGTTGTTTGAGCATTCTAATCGCATTTTCAAGGGCCTCGGTGGGTGGTAACCCCATATCCTCTTCCAAGTGACGCTTGGTGTTCATGATGGACCTGTGCGTGGGGTCGCCTTTCATTTCAAGCGGTAGTAAGGTATACTGTTCATAGATCGCCATGGCTGTTTTCCTGATGCGGGGCCGCATTTCGGTGTACGCCTGTTGTAAGTTATCCTGTCCCGCGTCCTCGATCGCTTCAGCGTGAGTGTTGATAGCTGCTGTCACAATACGATCCCAGAAGGTAGGTTCTGCCTCACTTTCCTGGGATGTAGGCTGACTATCTGAGGTCAAGCTCTCCATATCAGTAGATAGACTGTCAGCAACCTTGGATTCGGTATCAGTCGATACACTCTCATCGATCTCTGTATCAGCATCCGATTCAACGGACTCCTCGGCGTCTTCAATCCCATGTATATTTTTCTGGTGTCGCATCATATCGTAATGTCTGGTGAACGTGCGTTCGCACTCAGAACAAGTATAAGTCATGTTGACGGTTGAACGTCGACTGTGCGTGTTTTGGGAATACACTTGCTTTCATAGACAGTGACGCCCGCCAACGCCCACTGTTACGCCTTAACATCCTATATGTACGCCTTAACGCTCGTCTCAACGCGTTAACACACTTTCTTAATGCTTTAACGTCGTTTAATGATACGTTCGAACAAATGTTGCTTTTGTGCTATTGCTCTGACATACGCCGCTTTCCAATTCATGCCCGAGGTTTTCAACATCGACGCTGCTCTTTCGATTTCCATATGGACTGGGTCCTTGTCCAACAATTTCATATGGGTCACGAGGTCGACATACTGCTGACGTAAAGCCCGTCGTAGTCTGGGTGCCAATCTGCCAGGAGTGGACTTGGCGGATGGTGTAGGGGTATATGACGTTGCGGTGATTCCTCGCCGGGTAACAGGTGGGCCGTCAGCCGACGATCTTCGGGGGTATGGACTTTTAAATCTACGAACAGGTAGCCGTACGGACGACTTGTCGCCCCTTGAAACGCCTGCATGAAATGGTCGATGATCTGAGGTCAAGCTCTCCATATCAGTAGATAGACTGTCAGCAATCTTGGATTCGGTATCAGTCGATACACTCTCATCGATCTCTGTATCAGCATCCGATTCAACGGACTCCTCGGCGTCTTCAATCCCATGTATATTTTTCTGCTATCGCATCATATCGTAATGTTTGGTGAACGTGCGTTCACACTCAGAACAAGGATAAGCCATGTTGACGGTTGAACGTCGACTGTGCGTGTTTTGGGAATACACTTGCTTTCATAGACAGTGACGCCCGCCAACGCCCACTGTTACGCCTTAACGTCCTATATGTACGCCTTAACGCTCGTCTCAACGCTTTAACACACTTTCTTAACGCTTTAACGTCGTTTAATGATACGTTCGAACAAATGTTGCTTTTGTGCTATTGCTCTGACATACACCGCTTTCCAATTCATGCCCGAGGTTTTCAACATCGACGCTGCTCTTTCGATTTCCATATGGACTGGGTCCTTGTCCAACAATTTCATATGGGTCACGAGGTCGACATACTGCTGACGTAAAGCCCGTCGTAGTCTGGGTGCCAATGTGTTATGGGCTAAAACTGCGGCTTCTTTTTTCGAATATCCTCTGTGTTGAAACTTGTTTTCTGTGGCCCAACTCGGCGTCCATACTTTCTTTGAACAAATCCTTCCATAACCTCGAGTTCACATTATGTTCATTCCCTTGTACGGGTTCTGGTTGGTCCTTCACGGTTGGGTGATATTTTGGGACTGATGGTATGAAGCGGACTCGCTGTATGGGGGTTGGTTGCTGCTGCTGCTCTGCCAGGAGTGGACTCGGCGGATGGTGTAGGGGTGTATGATGTTGTGGTGATTCCTCGCCGGGTAACAGGTGGGTCGTCAGCCGACGATCTTCGGGGGTATGGGCTTTTAAATCTACGAACAGGTTGCCGTACGGACGACTTGTCGCCCCTTGAAACGCCTGCATGAAATGGTCGATGTTCTGAGGATAAATTCGACTACCAAACACACGGATTTGTGTTCTGTCAATGGGATTGGAGAACAACACAAAGTATTCGCAGTTCAAGGCAGTATCTCTGGACGCCTTCCCTTGAGGAAAGAGATTCTGGGTCAAATAGATGACGGACAGATTCCGATGATGGGATCCTTTCGTAAACAAGTCGGCGACGTGTGAAATGTCCTTGGCCGCACTCATCAGATCATCTAGCACTACCACGTTGGTCTGCTCGGGGTCAAAGTAATACGGTTCGTTTATGTCGTGGGGAATCCCTGGGACGAAGCTCACATTCTGTAATCCTCAGAACATCGACAACGAACAACATCCCCTAGGTCCCAAAACGTCTATTTCCATACACTTGGTCTACCACGCATGCGCAGAATGACGATATTCCTACCCCACACCCACCCCATCGGATGCCTCCTCACATAGGTTTCACATTGATACCTCACTCGACACAATCGGACCAATAGTGGCTCCCCTAGATCCCAAAACGTCTATTTCCATACCCTTGGTCTACCGCGCATTCGCAGAATGACGATATTCCAACCCCACACCCAGCCCATCAGATGCCCCTTCACGAATGCTTCACATTGATACCTCATACGACCCAATCGGACCATACAGCGTATTTGAAGTCTGGGGACTACTTTTTCTCCGCGGCAGCTTTTTGCCGCGACCGCATCACCGCCAGACATGACCGCATCACCGCGGGGGAATACAAAGGGCACGTGACCTTGTATCAGATTTCAAGAGAATAAGCCGCTGCCACATTGGTAATGTTTTTTACCAAATTCAAGATGGCGGCCAAACTCTGGCAGAAGTCACTTTCCAATCTCCAGCGCCAACGCCTCAAGTTTAAGTGCAAAGAGGTCAATGTTATTTTTTTTTTTTGGTGATACTACTACTTACCTGTGTTAGCTCCGTCTTACATACCAGTCCTAGGACAGATACCTGTGTTAGCTCCGTCTTACATACCAGTCCCAGGACAGATACCTGTGTTAGCTCCGTCTTACATACCAGTCCCAGGACAGATACCTGTGTTAGCTCCGTCTTACATACCAGTCCCACGACAGGTACCTGTGTTAACTGCGTCTTACATACCAGTCCCATGACAGATACCTGTGTTAGCTCCGTCTTAGATACCAGTCCCACGACAGGTACCTGTGTTAACTGCGTCTTACATACCAGTCCCACGACAGGTACCTGTGTTAACTGCGTCTTACATACCAGTCCCATGACAGATACCTGTGTTAGCTCCATCTTACATAAAAGTCCCACGACAAGTACCTGTGTTAACTGCGTCTTACATACCAGTCCCATGACAGATACCTGTGTTAGCTCCGTCTTACATACCAGTCCCACGACAGGTACCTGTGTTAACTGCGTCTTACATACCAGTCCCATGACAGATACCGGTGTTAGCTCCGTCTTTCATACCAGTCCCAGGACAGATACCGGTGTTAGCTCCGTCTTACATACCAGTCCCAGGACAGATACCGGTGTTAGCTCCGTCTTACATACCAGTCCCAGGACAGATACCGGTGTTAGCGCCGTCTTACATACCAGTCCCATGACAGACACCGGTGTTAGCTCCGTCTTACATACCAGTCCCAGGACAGATACCGGTGTTAGCGCCGTCTTACATACCAGTCCCACGACAGATACATGTGTTAGCTCAGTCTTACATACCAGTCCCAGGACAGATACCGGTGTTAGCTCCGTCTTACATACCAGTCCCATGACAGATACCGGTGTTAGCTCCGTCTTACATACCAGTCCCAGGACAGATACCGGTGTTAGCTCCGTCTTACATACCAGTCCCACGACAGATACATGTGTTAGCTCAGTCTTACATACCAGTCCCAGGACAGATACCGGTGTTAGCTCCGTCTTACATACCAGTCCCACGACAGATACATGTGTTAGCTCCGTCTTACATACCAGTCCCACGACAGATACATGTGTTAGCTCCGTCTTACATACCAGTCCCACGACAGATACATGTGTTAGCACAGTCTTGCATACCAGTCCCATGACAGATACCGGTGTTAGCTCCGTCTTACATACCAGTCCCACGACAGATACATGTGTTAGCTCCGTCTTACATACCAGTCCCATGACAGATACCGGTGTTAGCTCCGTCTTACATACCTGTCCCACGACAGATACATGTGTTAGCTCCGTCTTACATACCAGTCCCATGACAGATACCGGTGTTAGCTCCGTCTTACATACCAGTCCCACGACAGATACATGTGTTAGCTCCGTCTTACATACCAGTCCCATGACAGATACCGGTGTTAGCTCCGTCTTACATACCTGTCCCACGACAGATACATGTGTTAGCTCCGTCTTACATACCAGTCCCATGAAAGATACCGGTGTTAGCTCCGTCTTACATACCAGTCCCACGACAGATACATGTGTTAGCTCCGTCTTACATACCAGTCCCACGACAGATACATGTGTTAGCTCAGTCTTACATACCAGTCCCATGACAGATACCGGTGTTAGCTCCGTCTTACATACCAGTCCCACGACAGATACATGTGTTAGCTCCGTCTTACATACCAGTCCCATGACAGATACCGGTGTTAGCTCCGTCTTACATACCTGTCCCACGACAGATACATGTGTTAGCTCCGTCTTACATACCAGTCCCAGGACAGATACCTGTGTTAGCTCCGTCTTACATACCAGTCCCACGACAGATACATGTGTTAGCTCAGTCTTACATACCAGTCCCATGACAGATACCGGTGTTAGCTCCGTCTTACATACCAGTCCCACGACAGATACATGTGTTAGCTCCGTCTTACATACCAGTCCCATGACAGATACCGGTGTTAGCTCCGTCTTACATACCTGTCCCACGACAGATACATGTGTTAGCTCCGTCTTACATACCAGTCCCATGACAGATACCGGTGTTAGCTCCGTCTTACATACCAGTCCCACGACAGATACATGTGTTAGCTCCGTCTTACATACCAGTCCCACGACAGATACATGTGTTAGCTCAGTCTTACATACCAGTCCCATGACAGATACCGGTGTTAGCTCCGTCTTACATACCAGTCCCACGACAGATACATGTGTTAGCTCCGTCTTACATACCAGTCCCATGACAGATACCGGTGTTAGCTCCGTCTTACATACCTGTCCCACGACAGATACATGTGTTAGCTCCGTCTTACATACCAGTCCCAGGACAGATACCGGTGTTAGCTCCGTCTTACATACCAGGCCCGGGACAGATACCTGTGTTAGCTCCGTCTTACATACCAGTCCCAGGACAGATACCGGTGTTAGCTCCGTCTTACATACCAGTCCCACGACAGATACATGTGTTAGCTCCGTCTTACATACCAGTCCCACGACAGATACATGTGTTAGCTCAGTCTTACATACCAGTCCCACTACAGATACATGTGTTAGCTCCGTCTTACATACCAGTCCCACGACAGATACATGTGTTAGCTCCGTCTTACATACCAGTCCCACGACAGATACATGTGTTAGCTCAGTCTTACATACCAGTCCCAGGAGAGATACCTGTGTCCAACCATGTTTACCATGTTTGCTCCATGTTGAGGCGTTTAGTCTATCAAACGATCTCAATGAAAATCAATTAAGAGTAGACGAGTTACTCATTTGAGCTGATCTGACATCACAGCTCCAGAGGTAGCGTATATAATTCCCTTAAGCCAGTGCTATGGGCCATGTGGTTACTTTACAGTTTTCACATGAACAGTTGCAATGAAAGCTCGGCTGTGATACCAAGGCTACGTCTCAGAGTCCTCGGTATTCTAGTCTGAATGTGGTATGTGGGGGATGCTTTCCTGTGGAGCCACATGACTGCTTTTCAGTCGCCAGATGTCAATTTTTCCTACCTCTTCTTATCTCACCAGTTATTTGATTCGTTTCTTTTGCATATGAGTGTTGCTCGCAATGACAAGAAAATGAAATGGTGATGAAAGTATGACAAAGTAACCTCGGTTTACGACATTATATATAACGACATTCGGATATTATTATCACGATCCACAGCTCAGAAAGGCGTGATCAGGCATATCAGCTGCAGGCAAGGCGAGGATTTTAATAAAATATACCTACAGATTCAAGAGTCTACTGCGTGCTTGGAATATCCCTTTTGTTCAAATAACTTAACCATATCTGTCCTTGGGTTTTTTGTGCCTGTCTAGGCCTGGGAGGGGGGAGCGAAATGCACTTCCCCCCTAATTATTTATCTTACCCATTGAGCTAGGGAGAAGACATTTACCACACTATACCCTTTGGTTCAGTTCTACCAGAAAATGCAAAGAAATCCAAGTTGGCGGCTTTGATGACGTCACAGTGACGTCATTTTCAAAAACGGCATTTTTTTTGTCAGATTTTCCGATTTTTTTTTATGCAATTTCTCCGCAAAAACTGCATGATAAATTAGTAAATAGTAATGTGATGTGAAATAAAATAGTTTTTGCCCATTTTTCATCGCGGAAAAGTAGAAATTTTGAAGAAATATGACGAAAACGTCACTTTTCTGGTACCCCACATAACCGCCATCTTGAACTGACTCATGATCCTCTGGTCGGGGGGTTATGCAAATTGGCTCAAAATGACCGCGATATGATAAGTTATAAAGTCACGGAGTTTCAGCTCTCCGTTTTTGTCTTTCCGGAGAGAGCGCAGAGCGCGAGAGTTTGGTGGGGGAGGGCATTTTGGGGTCAGTAGGTGGTCAGTAGTGAGAAAATGGAAATAAAAATATTTTTTTTGCCAGAATTCACGCATACTGGCAGTCATTTTTAGCTAAAAGCGAAATTTCAGGAAATGTTTTGTATATTATGAAATTTAGCTATCCCAGGATTTGAAGCGGCATTATACGGATAAGTTTTCATCATCAAAAAGGTTCAGTTCGCTATCGGAATTATGAAATATTCGTTCAATAACCCTTGTATGGGAAGGTATTTACTGAACTTAACCTGTTATATGCCCGTTTCACTATGAGATAGATTTTAGTCTGATTCGCTCTTCATTACCAACATTGGATCTTCGTTGGTCCCGAACATCCTTTCGATGGATTATTATCTCAGTGACGAAAGTTGGTTAGTGAAACACCACTGAAAGCATAATTCGAAGACAGACTGGACACATTACGAACCATCCTCAACGGTCAGATGGTTCAAATGGACCGGAATCCCGATAAGCTTCTTGGTCCTCCCCACGTCGACACTGGCTGTTATCGGTCGCTCATAATCCTATCTCGCGATATTTTCCTAATCCTAACATGAACATCATGTCGAATTATTAGTTGCCCGGTCAGGAAGATAAAATGCCAGTTTATCACTGTGTCTGACCAACAGCGGAATTGTCAACTTGTTGTTGGCTTTCCATGGAGAAAAGCGAATTTCCTAGCCGATAGAAGCCTAAACCCGCCTTTCTATTGTATTTTACTGATACAGTTAAGTGAACGGCACCGGTCTCTCTTCCATAATGTACTGCATATGCGCAACAATATAAAAGCTTCGCTACGGATAATCCTGTCTAAAAATTCTCTTGTCTCCTGCTGTATTTTGTTGTGTTTATTTTCTCTTATTAAACACAAGATAAGATAATGCCGAGAATACAGTTCATAACCTAGCAGTTCGGGATATTTTATATATTATGATGGCCAGATTACTGCACTACTGTAGAGAACTGGTAAAGATATTATAAATGATATGTTATTTACCAACAATATATCTATTATTATATCGAGCAACGTTACTTAATAACATTCAAATATCATTCTGTCGTTTGTCCACTGTGTGTTAGGACGCTTCACAATAATTATATTCAAACATTCAAGGCTGTCTGAGGGAACTGGACTCACGTGACTTAAATCTCCAGAACTACGCCGATTCCATATTTCTGATAAATGCAAGTATATGAGATTACTCAGAATATACGAGTAGAGATTAATGACATAGTGAACCGAGTGTTGCTGTTGTTGTTACACTGTGTATTTTGGAAAATATTAAAGTGTATGTGTAACAGAGGCCTGTTACGGTAAATGATTTGAAGGCGAAGTCACTCATAGAACTCGAAGCAGGTTTATAGACAGATCAAAGTTAAACCCAGAAACACACAGGAACAAATATACTGAATCGGATCTCCAGATAATTGAAGTTGGTAGTCCAAAAAACTATAGATCACAATTTCCGCAGATTTGGTTATCCATAAAACTACCTTATGACTATGGCTGATCTTGAATTTATAGGGAGAATGTTACGTAAACGTATGGTAACAAACAACAGAGGAATACAAGTGGAAACAGAGCAATAATTATACAAGGAACAAATGAAAGTAACGAACGGACTAACATATGCTACAAAACACAGCCTATTCAGAGGTAATCAAGTATATAGGGATTAAAGATTAAGGAGTCAATTTTCCCCAGCAAAACTATACGCATACAGGCAATGCTCTGACATGAAATGTTCTTACACCGACTAAATATAAATGACAAGTTAAAGTTATTGAATATAAACATAATTTAAGTTAATGAAATAATAATAACAGCAAATAAATAAGTCAATAAACTCTGTGACATATGCCCGAAGATGACATTTCAGGTGCGGTGTAATTAGTTCCTGTGCTCTTGTAAATATTAAATACTGACAGTGCAAGCAGGAAACACAATAAATAAAGTGAAAAGCGTACCATAAGGCTGTGTCACTTTCTGTTCAATCATTGCACCAATCATTCATGTCAAATAATACATTAAACCGCATACCTGTGAAACATTTATCAACATATTTCAACTAAAATCATGGGTGACCAGGAAAAAATTTAATTCATTAAACAAACAACAGGCGTTTGTTCCATTTATAGGCCCGTCACTATGATTTTCAAAAGGGATGTGGGGGGGGGAGGGGGGCGCAAATGTTTTCAATTTTCCATTTTTTACCATCCCAGGAATGCGCGCCAAAAGCGCGCCTTTCTAAGAGGTCCGTGGCATGCCCTCCAGGAAGTCTTGAATTTTCACGGTTGATTTTCTGCATTTTAGCGTATTTTTAGTGCTAAATTTGAGTTTAATTGTGATTATACTGTGACAGGTAAATTCAAATTGGTCATCGGGAATGAAATGACAAAATAATAATAATAAAATAAAAATGTACGGTCACAAAGGGGGTGCGTTCTCGCCACACGCATCATGTGTAGCGACGGGTCTGGATATCACTCACGTCATCCATTGGACTATTCTATGGAATACTTTGGTCTCACTGCCCCACCATGCTCTGTCCGTCTTTCCCTCGTGTTCTCCGGTTCCACCCTACACTTCTCCTTACCGATCTTCTAAAATTCATTTGAACGCTTCGAGTGTAACGAAACTTATTTCCAAGGACGCCTACATTTGAATTGCTGCAGCTGAATACATATATGCCTGCATACGCAAACAATCCTGGGCTCAGATCTCAAGATGCATGTAGATTGGAACCTGGTAAGTCTTATACATGCAGACGAGACTATATGCTGACCAGTATGTTTACAGTATGTGGAGTTTATCCACGAAGTTGTACGTCTTCTTTGGAGTATCAGATCCTTCATATTAGTATGCCCATTGTAATTCCCTGTGAAGAATCGAAAGCTAACCGGTACTAATAGTAATTCTTTATTCCAGACTCAGATGGTCTATAGAATGAACAAATAAATAATAAGATGGCAGACAAAAGACAAATTACTGGCGCCTTACATAAATTTATTGAGACCAATGACAAACTAGTCGCGAAGTCTGAGACAGATCGGAAAGCCGCAAAGTAAGAAGTTGTCTGACGACATAAGTCTGTTCCGTAGGGAATTAATCTGGCGTCGAATAACCTGATTAAAGGTGGGTACGGAGTTAATTCCAAACATGAAAGTAGCACTACAATTACGGGAGAAGTGCATTAACCAACGAAATGCGGCATTGTATGTCACACGCAATAGATGCTAGTAGAGTACGACGAGAACAGTTGCTTCTTAACATCTTGAGAACACATAGAGAACTTTCGAGCCAGAATGTTAGCACGAATGCATAATTTTCTAGTTTGCACAGACATTCAGATGACACAACCACTTTGGTCAAATGATTTTAATCCGTGGGCTGAGTAGGCCCACCTTGCTCCCCCCCCCCCCAACACTCTCCGAAACTATGATTGTTTAGTACTTTGGAATGTGCCGAAAAAGAAAACATATGTTAACACGCGAGAAATTGGGATGAACTGGCAGATCAGAGAAGTTAAAAATGGCACCAAACGCCTTTATTTTGCGTTTTTGATAAAATGTTCCTAACTTTTTTATTTGTTGCTCAATTGATTGAAATGAGGCATCTTTTTATTCAGCATAAACGGAGGAATCAGTCCAAAACAGCAAATGTTCTAATATTTAAATATTATGACGTCAGTAGGGGGCCATATCCAAATTTCGCGAAAAAAATGTCAAAATTGACTAACTACAAGCAATACTGAAATACTGAAACTAGTCATATTTCTGCAACATTATCTATGTAACCTGGTTTAATATATTGTTTTCATTTGTATTTTGTGCTTCAATACATTTCCAATTTTGTAAACTAGCGCTAACATGGATAACTAACTTAGCACTATGTTAATTATGCAATGGATAGTAGGGGTGGGGTTGCTAAAATATTACTATCTTTTTTTATTTTTTGTCCAATTGATTGAAATGAGGTATCTATTTATTCAACATGAGCCGGAGAATCAGGCCAATATAGCAAACGTTCTAACATTTACTTATTGTGACGTAACTAAGGGGTCATTTACAACTTTCATATGAAATCGTATTTTTACCAAAATTGTTACCTAAAATGGTTCAAATGATTCTTATTTGGTTAGTCGTACACATGCAGGATACAAATATAATTGCTAGTAAGCGCTGAAGTAACATTCAACATAAATATGCAAAGTAGAATATCAAGATTTATTTATTTGAAAAGTTCGTCTTCTGTATGGGGGCGAAGTTACCTAAACGTTATAACTTTTATTTTCCTTTTCCATTTGATTGAAATGAGGTATTATATATTCAATATAAACTGCGATACCGGATATTAACAATGATGCGCAGGGGTCAAAGGACACTTCCTGTCACGTGACCGGAACCGGAAGTTGTCACAAGACAGATGGTGCCCCTTGTCGGAAGTAGGTCAATAAGAACCAACTTAGCCTGTCAATGGTCAAAAGAGTCAATTTAGTCTTTACATCATGTCAATGGTTAAAGGTCATTTCCGGTCACGTGACAAACCCGAATGTAAGATGAGGACCCGGATGTAAAACCACAGTACCCGGATGGAAGACGGAGGAACGACGGGGAAAAACCACTGGGAAACCCGGGTGTTGACAAGGTCCGGGATGTAAAATCCACTGCCCACACACACACACACACACACACACACACACACACGCGCGCGCGCGCGCGCAATGCGGCTCAGTCGTACAACAGTATATCTCGGTCCTCGTCTTGGGTGTAGTTGAACTGAGTGTGCTAAAAATAGATCACCAGCTAGCGTGCTATAAAAGGGAAGCGGCCTGGCCGCTTCATCAGACACTCTGAGACAGCGGGAACTCCCACCCATCTCACGAGGGCCGATGATGATGACGATGATGTCGCCCTAATTCAACAGTCAAATTCCGACGACAAGACCTTGGGCCAGATTTTGTACGACGTGGAGAGCAAAGTGCACTTCGCGGACGAGCCCATAAATGTTCCTAGCGATCTCTTACAGGACGCCCATCCAGTGAGTGACATCTATCAGCGGCATTGGTCCATGATACGGCACTGTTTCCACCGTCATCGCCCTATTCAAGATATCTACAATTTCCGACTGACCGACCTCGCCCGTCTACGCAGGAAGCCATCTTCAATGATCAACATACGGCCTTCAAATTAAATGTCGCTTTCGGATAAATCTTACGTCATAAGATGACGGATCAACTGCGCTATTTCTATTCCAGTGCCAACATCCAAGTGTACGACCATCCTTTCACCATCATTAGCCGGGCGTCGCTAGAGACGATGCTGGAGAAACTGGACACCGTGGATCCCTTGGAACGGGCAGAACGTCAACGCCCCAATACCAAGAGGACAGTGGTGAGGGTCACCAATGTTACGTTCTTCGTGGCTAAACTGGTCAACCCTCTCGGCTGAATGAGTCACCCGTGCACTGATGAATAGCCTAACATGCCGTATATACTCTCTACGTCTACATGCTGGTCGTTGATTTGAGCTCAGTAAACACTTGTACCTAATGTGACGGCGCGTTAAATAATAAAACATGGTGTTTGCTATTTCAATTTGTTTTGGTGTGAACGTACTATACATACCCAGGGCGGCTCCCCCAGCCTGGGTATGATGTAACATTGGGGATAATAAACTGTATAGACATTGCTGAGCTTGTTGTTATTCACGACAACCGCTATCCGCTATACTTGGATGAAATATATACCCCGATGTGATAAAGTGCCCTTGCACACAGACGAAACTTCCCTTTTACTACTACTCCACAACTGCACATGTGCAGAATGACGTCATTTCCACGACCCAGCTCCTCCAATCGGAGCCACAAGTGCTTCACAGTGATGTTTCTCCGATTATAATACAGCACAGATAAGGGATAATACTGGACATATATGGTATAATACAGGACATATATGGTACAATACAGGACATATATGGTATAACACAGGGCAGATATTGTATAATACAGGACAGAGATGGTATAATACAGCACAGATATCATATAATTCCGGACAGATATGGTATAATACAGCGCAAATTTGGTATAATGCAGGACAGATATGATATAATACATCAAATATATGGTATAATGCATGACAATCCAGTTATAGTCCGTGGGCTGAGTAGGCGATGGGTTGGAGTTCCCGCTGTCTCAGCGTGTCTGATGAAACGGTCAGGCCGCTTCCCTTTTATAGCACGCTAACTGGTAATTTTATTTTTAGCACACTCAGTTCAACAACCCCCAAGTCGAGGACCGACACGTACTGGTGTACGACTGAGCCGCATTGCACGCTCGCGCGTGTGTGTGTGTATGTGTGGGCAGTGGATTTTACATCTCGGACCTTGTCAACATCCGGGTTTCCCAGTGGTTTTTTCCCCGTCGTTCCTCTGTCTTCCATCCGAGTACTGTGGTTTTACATCCGGGTCCTAATCTTACATCCGGTTTTCCCCATGTTTACTGTCACGTGACCGGAAATGACCTTTAACCATTGACATGATGTAACGGCTAAATTGACTCTTATTGACTTACTTCCGACAAGGGGCGCCACCTGTCTTGTGACAACTTCCGGTTCCTGTCACGTGACCGGAAGTGTCCTTTGACCCCTGCGCACCATTGTTAATATCCGGTATCGCAGTTTATGTTGCATATATAATACCTCATTTCAATCAATTAGACAAGGAATAAAAAAGTTATAACCATTTAGGTAACTTCACCCCCCATACAGAAAACGAACGAACTTTTCAAATAAATAAATCTTGATATTCTACTTTGCATATTTCTGTTGAATGTTACTTCCGCGCTTACTAGCAAATATATTTGTATCCTGCATGTGTTCGGCTAACCAAAAAAGAATCATTTGAACCATTTTAGGTAACAATTTTGGCTAAAATACGATTTCATATGAAAATTGTAGATGACCCGTTAGTGACGTCACAATAAGTAAATATTAAAAGTTTACTATATTGGCATGATTCTCCGGCTCATGTTGAATAAAAAGATACCTCATTTCAATCAATTGGACAAAAAATAAAAAAAGTTAGGAACATTTTAGCAGCCCCCCCCCCTACTATTCATGGCATAAGTAACATAGTGCTAATCTATTTATCCATGTTAGTGCTAGTTTACAACATTGGAAATATTTCAATGTATTGAAGCACAAAATACAAATAAAAGCAACATATTAAACCAGGTTACATAGATAATGTTGCAGAAATATGATTAGTTATCAGTATTGCTTGTAGTTAGTCAATTTTGACATTTTTTCGTGAAATTTGGAGATGGTCCCCTATTGACGTCAAAATATTGAAATATTAGAACGTTTGCTGTTTTGGACTAATTCCTCCATTTATGCTGAATAAAAAGATACCTCATTTCAATGAATTGGACAACACATAAAAAAGTTAAGAGCATTTTAGCATCCCCACCTCTACTATTCATTGCATAAGTAACATAATGCTAAGTTATTTATCCATGTTAGTGCTAGTTCACAACATTGGAAATATTTCAATGTATTGAAGCACAAAATACAAATAAAAGCAACATATTAAACCAGGTTACATAGATAATGTTGCAGAAATATGATTAGTTATCAGTATTGCTTGTAGTTAGTCAATTTTGACATTTTTATCGTGAAATTTGGAGATGGCCCCCTACTGACGTGATAATGTTGAAATATTAGAACATTTGCTGTTTTGGACTGATTCCTCCGTTTATGCTGAATAAAAAGATACCTCATCTCAATCAATTGGACAACAAATAAAAAAGTTAGGAACATTTTATCAACCCTTACCGTAAACGCAAAATAAAGGCGTTAGGTGCAATTTTTAACTTCTCTGATCTGCCAGTTCATCCCAATATCTCGCGTGTTAACATATATTTTATTCTTCGGCACATTCCAAAGTACTAAAAAATCATAGTTTGGGAGAGTGGTGGTGGTGGGGGTGCAAATACCTCAGCCCACGGACTATTTAGGATCCTCAGAAGTAGCTTATACAGTATTGTACGCAAAATGTGTACACTATTGCACTGTTATAAATTACCGTTATTTCACAGTAAATGTATTTTGGAGTTCACAACTTCAGTACATTTAATCGTAAACACATTAATCTGTGAACTGAACTGTGATATTTAAGTTGACATCAACTGGAATGGGTAAACTGCGAACGAACGTTACATGAAATTCCTTTTTCTCTGAAAGGAGGTTGATATCTTTGTACACGAAACGCCCAGCTGCAGGAAACATCCGACACCTGCGTTGTACGATACAGCATTTATGTGACTTGTAGTTGTACCCCACATATAAAAAAAATGGTATATTCGTGTAATAATTTCACAGATTCCTTCGTGCCTTTCAGTGACCTACATTTCCGCGTTAATAAAAACGGTAATTGTAAATTACAGTGTAATATACAGCTGAATGCCTGTCAGTAAACGGTAATTATAAAATACGGTGCAACATTTTACGGTTTAAAGGCTGTTAAAAAGCGGTAATTTTAAAATACGGTGCAACGTAATTTTATAGTTGAATGTACTGGCACCTTTTCTGTCATTACATTTAACGATAATAATAATAATAATAATAATAATAATCTTTATTTAAACACAGTCAAACTATCAGTACAACTGTTTTTCATAGAAGCCGTGGGCTAAAACAAGAGAACAATGATATTTACAGCATAAAAACGATGCAGAAAATAAATAATTGACATCATACTATATAGCTAAGGAAAATAATACTAAACAAGAAAAAAAAATCAATAATAATAATATTAAAATATAAATAAAATAAGGTTATTATAAACTAAAAAATGAAATAAAATAGAATAAGAAAAAAAACATACAAATAAATATAAGGATGATGAATTGATAAAAGCAAGATAGTACAACTATTAAGAGGCATAAGTATCAAAGAAGTGCTTGGCACATTGTGGTTTAAAAGACCGTAGAGTGGCAGTAGTTCTAATAGTTAAAGGTAAATCGTTACAGATTTTAGCTCCAGAAACACTGAAATAATGTTTATGTAAAACACTTCTACTAAAAGGAACATTCAAAGACAATGTATCAAAAGAACGTGTTCTGGAATAACTCCAGAAAAATTGAATAGATTAGTTAAATACTGAGATGAAAGTCAGTACCGGTATAAAGATTTATAAACAAGTAAACACTCACGATATTGTAAACGATATCTAAAAGGGAGCCATCCAAGTTTAGAAAAAATATCAAAAGACGAGGTATAAAAATTACAATCAAGGATCAATCTAGCTGCACGTTTTTGAAGTCGTTCAAGTCTAAGGCAGTTTTCAAGTGACGTATGACCCTAAACATTAATACAGTAGTCTAAATGAGGCAATACAAAAAAGTTATGCTTGCAGAATATGGTAAATATTTCCGAATTTTCCTCAATAAATATAGCTTGGACGCAATCTTCTTACAAACAAAATTGACATGATCAGACCAGTCAAGGTTTTCAGATATATGAAAACCTAATATTTTTTCGCTCGACGTAGAGTTCAGATCGATGTCACCAAGTTTAACACTAAGCTCTGCAGTGGGTAAATAAGTACGCTTCTGAGACGTTGTTACAAGCGTAGATTTAGTTTTTTCCACAATAACAATCATTTCATTCTCAGAGCACCAGCGAGAAACATTAACAGCTGCTGAGTTTAACTTAGAGTTCAAGTCGTGTATGGTTTTGCCCGTACAAGAAAGAGTAGAATCATCTGCAAACAAAGTAGTGTGATTTATAAGAGTGTGGTCTTCTTAGATAAACCCACTAAGCATTCCACAGTAATATGATCGTGAATCGTCGATCGAGTGAACTTTCTCCGACCATGGCTGCGAAGTACCCGTTCGCGATTTTTAACTAGTTTGGTGATATTTGATGTTTTTGATCGACGGTCTGTTACACTGTCGAACAACATTATTAAAATCGTAAGAAGACACAATAAAAATATTTTCGCAACCAGAAAGATTGTTCCTATAAGCAGCTTTTCTGTGTGGAAACATGATCTGGTCAAGACTGACCAAGACATCGGAAACCTGATGCTGGTCAGGACTGACCAAGACTGCATAATAATATACCAGTAGATGTACACTGACATTAGGTTACAACTTGCATCAGTAGTCGAATACATAATGTTATTCAGTTGTTCACCAGCACCAAAAATTCCACCGGAAATTATTTTATTTCAAATTCCATTCACATCAAGATAGATGATATTAAATGTTGTATTGGCCTTGTATCTACTGCAATTTTGATATCTATATTACACATTGACTCACATGAATTTTTTGACATATTGACCACTAATTGAAAATGTGCGATATGCCCTTGATCTGGCTCGACAACACTTGACAGTCACAAGTCATAGGTCATTGTATTTCATTATTAACACCTGTTCTATGATAGATGTGAAGAACTTTTACAATTAATTTTTGCATACCTTAGTCAATCATTCGTGCTATCGTTTTGCATCTCGAAATAAATTGACGTTTTCTTTTGACATGAAGATGTATGGGATGTGCAATTTATTTCTATTCAATTTTTATCTGTACGCATACATTCATATTCCATTTTAAGATTTGATAAAATGATTCCTGCTAGTGCTATCATAAAAATACCATTAATGAAAGCTCGTGTGAAACACGGGCGAAGAGCATTCCCTCAGATAATTTTGTAACACATAATTTGGTACTCACAGGGGTTTAGATCTCCCCAATTTGGGCACACCTCCTATTAGGGGTGGCAATTTTTTTAGGATGCGACAGAGTGTGGAGCACATACCCCTGTAGGATGAACAATCAGGAATCATCCCTGGTAGAAGTGCCTCTTCACCAATGGGCGAAACCCAGTGTGAGGCAACACCAACTTTATTTTGCGTTTCATAGGCCCACCGACATCAAAAAAGCGAATAAAAATAAAATTTCAAATTGCCACTTTTATATTTCCTACGAAAGTTTGAACATAAAGATTTTAACCCCTTTTTTTATTCCTGATTGTATGAATTAGGTTGTTGTATTCTATCTGAAACAATACCAGCAAATAAAAATGCCAAACAACAAAAAATAAATACCACTATGATTTTTCACTGTAAGTCAGCGAATTGTTGTTGTTATAAAATGCTGCTAATACTACTTAGGCAATAACGACATTCAATGTAAATCGGGAACCTTCACTGGCTGTGTGATCTATCACTCTGTCATGGTACCCATATTTCGACAGTGATGCAGTATGTCTTAGCTAGGAAATGGAAGGTGTTTCAACAGCTCAGCTGATACAGCATGGTTTAAGTTACTGTTTAAGCATGAGGCTGTTGGAACACATGCAAAATTCGCTAGATTGTTCTGGAAGATAACCACAGCCACAACAAAATGATGACAATGTTAGATTTGAAGTGTATGTTGGCAGTTAACATGTGACTTAACAGTTTTTGACCTTGAGAATATAGGTCAACGTCAGTCATATTCATAGACTTGAGGTCCATCATCAGTTGCATATGTGGTATCAATTTAGAATGCCTAGCTATATTTCATGTTATATCATAATACACAGTATATAACATTGAGAAAATAAGTTCATTCAACTGGGATAGGCTTTTAGTCAGTCACCAATTGCGCAAGTATTATGAATTTGGAGAGCCTATCTTCCTTCCTTTAAAAATTATTGCTAATGCTAAATTTGACCTCGATAAAACAGGTGAAGGTCAGTCAATTTCATTAAGCTTCTGATCCATCACCAGCTGCATATGTGGTATGAAAAGAAAGACAGGCAGACAGATGACACGGAAAATTCAGTTCATTTTGGGGCATCTTCAATTTCTAAATATTCTGTAAAAATACACCAGAACACACCATTCTACTTCAATTATAGGGAAGAAAAGCAACTCCGAGTACGGATGACAATTTTATTCTGTATATTTCGCTATTAGTTCTAGCATTTTAAGCAGTGAGCAAAGTTACAAACAGCTCCATACGCACAGTATATATACATGGCATAATGTGATCTTGGCCAAAACGCATTTATGAATAGGTAAGCCAGTAAATTATGTCAGTCAGGTTGGACGGATATTAAAATGCCGTCATTTTCAGAAATTGTTTAATGTTAAGCGATAACCTGACAGCGGTCTACAAATGGTGTGATTCAGGTGATACAATACACACTCTGCAAATGTTGTAACTCACATGGGAATATACAATTATGAAACATGCGAGTTACAACATTTGTATGTTTCCATTAATTCTGAATGTGGATTGCCAAGAAAATTATACCTATATTATCTTAAAATGACTGTCCTTATCCAAATTTCATGACATATAGAAATACTCAACGTAGGTACATACCCACTATATCACCATACTTTATTCATTTGTGTACAGTTTACTTAGTTCTTGCCAATTAGAGTGTGTATTGTATCACCTGAATCACACCATTTGTAGATCGCTGTCAGGTTATCGCTTAACATTAAACAATTTCTGAAAATGACGGCATTTTAATATCCGTCCAACCTGACTGACATAATTTACTGGCTTACCTATTCATAAATGCGTTTTGGCCAAGATCACATTATGCCATGTATATATACTGTGCGTATGGAGCTGTTTGCAACCTGCTAACTTTTAGCAGGAATGTAGAAGTTCCACTTCAAAAATCTTTCTACTTTTTCAGTTCAAAAAATAATTATTAACGTTTGTAACTATGCTGTCAACATGCAACGGTATGAGCAATTTCACAGCTCGAGTTTCAAATGAATTCTGTGGACCACCACATAAAAAAAAGAGCATTAACTGAGTAATACTTTGTGATTTTATTCATTGAAAATTGGCAAGAATGCATACCCAGACATCTGGAAGCCCAGGGCTTCATAGCCACTGGAGACTAAAGATATATATTTGGGAACAGGATCAAATTATAATATCAGTAATGGAGAGAGAAATAGCACTGATTCTGGAATTGAAGTGTTTACTTTGTTGACACAAGCAGTCTACTAGCCCACTTGCATAAAGTGCATTATGTAATAAGTCAACCATTACAGGTTTTATTATCAGAATAGTCAACATACATGTACAGGCCTACAATATGAAACCTGAAAGGTGAAGCAGAATATCAGTGTTACAGTATGCCTATTTGGCCAAAATGGCCTGACTTGAGCTCACTTGAATCCTTGCAATTCTCCATACTGACCTTGCTGATGGCAGCTAGCATATTTTCTCTGACTGCATTTTAGTAATGTGTGTAAGCAGGGGGTTGATGTAGCCTATATTTAGATATATTTAGCTGTCTATACCCTATGCCACATGATTATGCCATCGCTAACAGGACCAATGTCCTTTCAATCCATTTTTGAACCAAATGTTAATAAAATTAGTAATTGTAAAAAAAGAATGTATAATGAGATATAAATAAAGCATTATGTTGATGGGTTGCAAAATTCGTATGAGAGGTGGCCCTTCAATTTCAATAAAAAAAAACTTTCAGTCCTTTGAAATCCTTTGTCTGTCTGACAATAATAAACTTCATGACAAGATGAAATGCCAATAAACTGTGCTATATAAGTTTACTGTCTATAGTGCCACCCAATGATGAACAATATCACGAAACTACATGATGAAGCAAAATCCTCAGATGTGGCCTGGGAAATGTAGATATTGGACTCAAGTCATGAGAATTTCATGTCTTTAAAAAAAATGGCCATTTGGCTTACAAGGGATGTGAATTATAACACTGGGAATGTTACATTCATGTTCAGCAAAATAGAATTACGTTTCCCTGATTAAGAATCAAATTTCCATGTTTGTGAAAACAAAATCTCATTTTGGGATTCAAAAATGCGTCTCCATGATTCGCCAACACCACCAAATTATTGTCAGTCCTTTGCCTATCTTGCAAGATCATCATACCCAAATTTCATGGAAATCAAACACGTTGTTCACGAGATATTATGTTACATATGTTTACCTGAATTCATGTCTATAGCGCCACCTAGTGACGACTAAATGCTACGAAAACAAGCGGGTGAAATCTAAAGCCCAAGGGAGATGGCACATAAGAGTTCAATGGGAAAAACTTTAATCATGCTAATGGTTATGGAGGTTTTGACGTTAAGTCAATTAAATGAGATTTTTCATTTAAATGGCAAGTTGGTTTGCACCGAAAGGGAATTATCTTGTCGGCAATCCTATATTTATGCTTGGCAATCTGAAATAGAACAGTTTTAAATATTTCTCTTAGCGAATTGGTAAAGTTTCATTTCACGAAAAACTGTTTTTTTTTAGACGCAAAAAACTTAACTTTATAGTTATGCCAGCTACACCAAATCATTTTCAGCACATTGACTATCCTTCAAGACCACTGTAATGGAATTTCAAAGAAATCGGACAAGCCGTTCAGACGAAATCGTCAGAGAAAGGTTATCCTATGCTCTGACTACAACGCCACCTAGTGGTGAGCAGCGGGTATCGAAACACAACCAGATAAATTTCCCAGGCCTAAGGAGATAGCACACAAAATCTGACCCAAAAATATTTAACGGTTTCAGAGATATTCACGTTTAAAGTCGCGGTGGCGGCGGCAGCGGATCCGGCGGAGCAGTTTCTCATGAAAACATATCATTTCGCCTCATTCAAACGAACAGAACAAGTCCCTCCAAACACAATGATTTGTCTGAGTATAATTTGGCCACAGGTTTATTCAGGCGAAGTTTTCTCCGCACACAAAGCATGGTCCTAAAATGGCAACAAGACAACATTCATGAGCATGTGCAAGGCCCTTTAACTGGCTGCAAATACGAACAGCACCAATCACCCCGGACATTCAGTTCTCCATCCCTTGTGTGCTTTGGCATGACCTTCCATCCCGTGGAGCATGTTTTCCATCCTGTGGAGCAAAACAGTACACTTTTCGGCCTCTCCGGACAGAGTGCATGATACCGATGAACGGGGGCGGAGATAGGTGGATAATGATGTTGCCTATCAGGGGCCTATTTAATCATAGAAGCGATGTGATCACAATTCCCTCTCTCTCAAGATCCCGTTTTCCGCCAATAAGTTACACAGTTAGAGCTGTTGTGGGTATTTTGACAGATAAGCCCACACTGTAGCCCCGATTGGAGTCATTTTTATCACATGGTCCGTCCGTTTTCAATGAAATATACTGCCAAGATAACTAGTATACACAGCTGTTGTTGTAAACTCAGTTAAACTGACTAGAGAAGCGCCGACGAGCTCAGCTGAACTAATTGTATTGCGGTAGTCCATACCACGGTGCACGACAAGCCATCCCTTGGAGCAAGAAAAACAGATGAATTCTTCTAAATTTGTGAAATACGCTGCATCACAAATGTCGAAACATGCTGGTCAAGCAAGTGAACAAATGCTTATATCGTTGAATTTATAATATAAAGTGAAGCTTTTGATAAATCCGTTATTTGTTCTGTGACAGAATTAGGTCAAGAACAAAAGTATTCTGATTTTGGTGAACACCCTTAAAACAGCGGTGCAGTGACTCGGTTTTTATTTCATTTTATGCTCTTTTTTATCAAGAAAGAATAGGCGTGCTCCGAACCCAGAATATTAATTTTCCAACACTATTTCAACAGTTAGCCATCTGTCATAAAATTTATTATTATATCTGATACCGTAATTGTTCATCCTGATTGGCTGTATGATATTCGGTCGTATGATATTCTGTAATTCCCCATATTAAATGTATAGCACAAGAACTATTACATGTTATGCAGTAGCTGTCTCGAGGCGATAACGCACGGTCTCAAGACAATAGTGCACCATCCTGAGCGCAGTTGTCCCTCGTTAGCGGGCGGCGAAACACTGTTGCTAAGGACATAGTTCGCGCCCCAACATTTCACAGCTCAATGAGTTTCAGCAACTTCAGTGGGAAGTTCTGGGATTACTGTGCCCCAAATCTTCTTGATACGACCAACATTGTGTAGAAATAAAATGGTACGGTACTCATTAACTGGTTTGATGATCAAAGCTGAAGACATGCACAAACCAATCTGTAAACCTCGAATAATCGAATCTAAGGTTCGGTACCGCAAATTATTGATCTACGGTAACCATGTCGATGTCATATTTTTTACTGTTATCGGACGTGGATCATAGGTTTGCACAGTCCTTCCTCAGCTCTGTTATATAGAAACATTCGATATGGACATAGTAATAAAACACTCGTTGAATAATGCCCGTCTCGAGTGAAAATCCTGATGTCACACCCCACATCGCACAAAGTGACGAGTGCGTTGACCCGGGAAACTAGCATGACTGCCCGATTTACTGGACACTTTTTATGAATTAGAGTATGCACGTTGGCCATGGAACCACGTATGGCCGAGAAAGTAACACTGGATAAAGACTACATCTTTAGTGATAAATCGTCATAAAAAAATATTGAAGAAAAAATACGGGGAGAGACAGTTGAAACGCAGAGACCATTCACGGCATGAAAATGCAAGTTTGCGCCCAGTTATTGGACAGTTTTTCAGTGATGGATTTATTTGAAACTAATCAACTTACTGTCATATTGTTTGTCCCACAGTCTTTAATTAGTAAACCTCCAAGAATATTTAAACATGAATCAGCACTGCAGCCCACAAATGAGTTTTGGAATGAGCGTCGAAGATTCAACCTGTCCCAAATTTTGCAGCTTTTGGGAGTGTCCGTTATCCTTGGCTGTCAATCAGTGCTATTGCCAGTGTGAGCCACATGTCATGCTATCGTAAACTGGCTGCTCCCCGGAATTGTTCTATTCGTAGACGGAGTGGCGGGAAGAAATTTACATCGTCTGCCAAACACCGGTCGCGTTGCACACTGAGATTCAAAATGAAGATTCTCTATATTTGTGAGCACATTTTCAGTAAAATTTCGTTGAATTTAATCAAACCTGCAATCAGGAATGAAACTGAGAAACTGGAGGAAATTTTCTGATGCATTTTTTCACCCAAATTCTTTTGTGACACTATTTCCGACCCGCATGAGGGCTTAGCGTGCATGCATGCACAAATTCCGTGAGTAAATAGAAATTTATCAGCATGTCTTTGTAACTGAACTATAAAATTAAATTTGTATTACAGTTGTCATGTAATATTCCCAGAAAACAGCTCCATTGCGTCTAGGTGTCCAATAATAGGGCCTGTCCAATAACCGGGCATTCATGCTAGAAAATTTATGATGGGCCTACGGTAACCTCCGCAATTTATGTTATGTGTATTAACAATACAAATAATATTCCTAGTCCCGCCTGTTGGTGGTTGATCGGGCCAAAAAATCCACTAATGAATGCAATGCTGAAGTGATTTCGTTTACAATTCTTCAACATCAAAATTCAGGAATCGCAATGGCAATGAAATCAATTCTTTCAAGTTTTTCTTGCTCCAAGGGATGGCTTGTCGTGCTCCGTGGTATGGACTACCGCAATACAATTAGTTATCGTGAGTTCATCCACGGTTCTCTAGTCAGTTTAACTGACTTCACAACAACAGATATGTATACTAGTAACCATGGCAGTATATTTCATTGAAAACGGACGGACGATGTGATAAAAATGACTCCAATCGGGGGTATAATGCGGGCTTGTCTTTCAAAATACCCACAACAGCTCTAACTGTGTAGCTTATTTACGGAAAACGGGATCTTGACAGAGAGGGAATTGTGATCACATCTTTTCTATGATTAAATAGGCCCCTGATAGGCTACATGATTATCACTCTACCTCCGCCCCCGTTCATCGGTATCTTGCACTCTGTCCGGAGAGGCCGAAAAACGTGTACTTTCGGCCATGTTTTGCTCCACAGGATGGAAAACATGCTCCACGGTATGGAATGTCATGCCAAAGCACACAAGGGATGGAGAACTGAATCTCCGGGGTGCCAATGACCCTCAAATATTTACATCAAGGACAAGCAAGCAAGGTCATATGATAACATATATACAATGTATACCCACATAGGAATATATCTCCAGCACTAACGGTCATGGGTGTAATGGCTACATTGGCTCCGTTACAAATTGTTCTGTTTGTTTGCCTTTTGCCGATAATTACCTACACGCAAGCATCAAATTAGTTTTATGCCAAATCTCTGAATATCGAACCGTGACAAGTATTTTGTTCATGAACAATACATATGTCTACATGTATTCATAAACAATACATATGTCGTTACGTATTCATGAACAATACATATGTCTACTTGTATTCATGAACAATACATATGTCGTCACATATTCATGAACAATACATATGTCTAGATGCATATTCATGAACAATACATATGTCGACACATATTCATGAACAATACATATGTCTACATGTATTCATGAACAATACGCATGTATGCATGTATTCATAAACAATACACATGTATTCATAAACAATACACATGTATACATGTATTCATAAACAATACATGTATGTCCATATTACACAGATCAAGGAGTATTATCCCTTTTACGACATGCACCAATCAAGATGTCATACAAATTTGCAATAGCTGGTCGTGGGTAAGCTGCGATGCTTCAATAGTTACGACACGCTCAAACACGGAGAGCACATGTATGTTTGGCGTTATAGTACACTACCGCATAGTCTAACAGACGATAACATGGTTTTGATCTGCTGTCCGAGATGAAGTAACTTTCTCTTCGCAATGACAAGGGTGCATAAATCTAGCCTCGTCTTGTCACTCTTGGCACGGCTCTGCATGGTCTACATAGTGTGTATATGACGTTAGTTCAATTAGTTCAGGAGATATCATAATGTAGACGTGTTTGAGTTGACAAAAGACATTAATGCCATATGAGGTAATAGCAGGTGGTCCATGGGAGTGTCGCTCATATCCCATGCCCACTGAAATTGCCGTACACGGCATTACTGAACTGCTGAATGCCAGTGAACACGAATACATTATGTAATAGGACGTCTCTCTATATAACTGAGACCCAGTACACGAAACAACTGTACTGGTGTTTTATATGGAGAGAATTACAAAGTAATCTTAAGCGTGGTATATTATCAATATCACGGAGTAATAGAATTCATTGTGCATAGTTCAGTTTGTTATACACGCTGCAAAACAGAAAAATGTCTGCAGAGATATCGATCGATTTTTGACAAATCCAAAGTGGAGGACTAATTAAAATGAGCAGACTTGTTTTTTCAAAAAATATTTTAGCATTATGTCCTGCAATTTATTGATGTGATGTTATGTCCTGCTAGTACAGTATTGAGATATCATATGTGTATTGGACAGAATACGACACTACATCAATATCTCATTGTCCTGTCAGTACCTTAGTGAGATGATATATGTGTGACGACAATAAATCGATATCTTAATGCCCTGTCATTACCGTAGTGAGATGATAGTATACGACGCTAAATGAATATCTTACTGTTTTCTTCGTAGTGTAGTGAGATGATGTTATGTGTGCACTGCACAGTAACGACACTAACTCAATATCTTTTTGTCCTGTTAGTACCGTAGCGAGATGATATCATATGTGTACTGGACAATATACGACACTAAATCAATATATTAATTTCCTTTCAGTACCGAAGTGAGGTGATATCATATGTGTGCTGGACAATATACGACACTAAATCAATATATTAATGTTCTTTCAGTACCGTAGTGAGGTGATATCATATGTGTGCTGGACAATATACGACACTAAATCAATATATTAATGTTCTTTCAGTACCGTAGTGAGGTGATATCATATGTGTGCTGGACAATATACGACACTAAATCAATATATTAATGTCCTTTCAGTATCGTAACGAGATAAATGTATGGATGGCGAATTGGATATAGATTCAGAGGAATAGGTAACTCCATAGTATCTGAGACGAACATCATCCGATCACATAAAAAAGTATGTTATGCATTAAATATTATTTAATTTAAAATGATCTACCAAATCCCAAACTTTTAGAAATGAACGTTCGCTGTTCGCAATAACCTCTGATTTTAGTCGCATCTTTAGCTATACCTAAATAACGCGGATCAACACATATAAACAAATATTCGCTTGCCGTTGGACACAAAGTTTTGTGTTTTTCGATATGCTGTGCAACCTGTTCGACAGCTAAATCGTCGGTTATTTCGGCATGGACGTAGAAATGAATGGAGAACACTGCTGACGTATTTTTTGAGCCGACTGAAACCATAATGATTTCTCCGTCTTTCCGAAATGAGCCTATGACAGAAGGTGAAAATTCCGCCATCAGAGCCACCTCGCTGGAGACAGGATCGAACGTTTGCATTCCTACACGCACGCGGTGTGGAAGTAAGATGCGACGTGATATGTCGTCCTCAAATAGTTTCTTCAATCCTTCCAAACCAATATCACGTACGTCTGTCTGGTACTTCGACAGCTTCTGTTGTAGTCTCTGACCAACCTCTCCCGTCGACGGAATATAGTGAAACACCAGAACGCTCTGTACAAGAAAAACAACGGAACTTTCATCAAAACTGAATTTGTGTGTATAACTGTCACCATGTACATATTATTACGGCACCTTTCACCAGGCAGTGTGAAACTGTACAAAGTGTTAAATGTGGCAACAAACAACATCGATATGAGGTCTAGATCAATTCTGCAGAGAATGCCAAACATGTCAGAAATATTTATATTACATGTTTATCGTGGAAATACATTAGAATGGTATACGTACCTCCTCAAATATTAACTGAAAGTCTTTGATCAGCTTCTGTAGAAACGGATTTTTGTCGTGAGTCCCGAATTCCTCAAAAGTCAAACTGGGATACACTGTGTCTTTCAGCTTTGTTCGGAGGAACGATACCAGCCGACCGTATATTCCTCTATTTCTCCAAGCTTCTTTCACCCGACCCCCGCATTCAAATAATTTTGTTCCTTCAAGCCGTATAAATGCTCCACCAAACGCCACCTATAACATAAACAATCTAGAATACAACTGTTCAAATAAAATTGTTTGAATAGGCTACATTATAGAAAGTATACCAGGAATTTGCAAGGGATATATGCTACACCCGGTGTGCTGCGGTACACTGTCCTATACATAGAGTGACACCTGACCTATTGACCTCACAGTCACGTGATCGGAAGTGACCTTGGTTCCCGCGCAATGGTGTTTCCGATACACTTTGCGTGCATGCACAGGGTAAGAAGTCACTTCCGTTGACGTGACTGACGTTTCAGAGGCCAAAGGTCAATATGCGCATTAATACGCATTCTCTACTACTATCGTCTGTGTTTCGCCTCACACCTTGGAACGGTGCGAGTCTACATATTTTACACGTATAAGTACGAGCCGCTCTCCCTTCGCTACCTGACAAACTACGGTCAAATATATCAACCCAATATTTCAGTGTCATAGCGGTTAATTTTGGTATTACTCAAAGCGTACAAAAGAATTGATTAACAATAAATTCATTTTACATTCAATGGAAAACAAACATGTAAAAGAAGTGTGAGATTGTGAGATATGTTACACCTGTCATACAGCGTATGTAACTGAAATAGGGATTATAATATTATACAATTTAGTGGCGAAAAGTAGGTATGAGGCATAGTGACTAATTATGAATTTGAGTTTTAATTTTAGATTTAGAGAAATCGAAGTGCAACCTTTCAAATTGGAGGGCAATTTGTTCCAGATCCTGGGTCCTTTATTTTTACTGTATAGAACGAAAGATCGGTAGAGTAGAAAGGCCTATAGAGGTTCAAACTAGTTTGTCGGGTTTTATATTGGTGGACAGTATATAATTTGGCAAAATAATCTCGAAAATTCAAAGGCACTAAATTTGAATGGTAAAAACATTTGTGAGTAAACTGGAGAAGTAGTAATCATTCAGTTATATCACGGTTAATATTTTCAGACTCTTAAAAATAGGCGCAGTGTGTTCGTATTTATTGGGTAAATTTATAACTCGAATTGCTCTTTTCTGGATCATCGTTAGTGGAAGAAGATGTGTGGAATAGGTGTTGCCCAAACAACATTGCAATAGGAAAGATAAGGGAATATAATGAAGTAATAGAGAATAAAGAGGGGTATTTTTTATTTAAACATTTTTTGATATGGTTAATAACACCAATATTTCTACTGATTTTCTTACACATTTCATCAATGTGAGTGCGCCAGTTGAGTTTATCATTCAAATATACTCCGAGGAATTTAAAACTGGAAACGATTTCAATTATATCTCCATTAATTCTAACTTCAGAGAAAAGATGCACACCTTTTTGGCGATTAGTTAAATAGCTTCTAAACCTATCATTAACTTGGCCACGAAAACCATAGTAACTTAATTTACACACAAAAAATATCGTCATCCACAGTATCAACTGCTTTGGATAAATCGAGAAAAATTGCGATGCTGTAACTTTTAGATTCCTTTGCTGCAGCTAATTTTTCATACAAGGACAGAGCCGCGAGAAACGTGGAGTGATTTGCGAGGAAACCAAACTGGTTGCAACAGATTATATTATATTCCACTAAAAAACTCTACATTTCACTGGCAACATTTTTTCAATAATTTTACTGAAGCAAGGTAATATTGAAACCGGTCTATAATTTTCAAACAAGGTTTTGTCTCCAGATTTGTAAATTGGGGTAACTTTTGCTATTTTTATGTTATGCGGAACAGCACCTTTTCTGAAGGATAAATTTATTATGTGCGTTAGATGCCTTACGATCAAATTGGCGACAGGTTTAAGTAATATCATATATATGTCGTCAAAGCCAGGTGAGCTATTTTTCAGCATAGATATCACTGAGAGAACCTCACCAGGAGTACTTGCATCTAGAGAGAAAATATGTTCATGATTTTCCTGTAAGAAATCTTTGAAATCGTGGGATGGGCCTGGACTATCTGATGCTAATTTTCCTGCTTCAGAACTAAAATAGTCATTGAAATTATTTGCAATTCCTAATGGATCCGAGTAGTAGCGTTAGAGTAAATGGAGCCGTATTTCACCCGGATGTAACTATGACGTCACAGGGGTCACTGAGGTCAAGTGTGGTACCAAGATGGCGGCATTGGCGGCCATGTTGTAATACAAGATGGCGGCATTGGCGGCCATGTTGTAATACAAGATGGCGGCATTGGCGGCCATGTTGTAATACAAGATGGCGGCATTGGCGGCCATGTTGTAATACAAGATGGCGGCATTGGCGGCCGATGGCGGCATTGGCGGCCATGTTGTAATACAAGATGGCGGCATTGGCGGCCATGTTGTAATACAAGATGGCGGCATTGGCGGCCATGTTGTAATACAAGATGGCGGCATTGGCGGCCATGTTGTAATACAAGATGGCGGCATCAGAAAAACGTATAAAAGGAGGTGATTTTTAGTGGATTGGGTGTATTCATTGCACTACCTTGCGGAGCTCTCTGACTTACCTGACCTGCCTGCCTGCCTGACCAGCCTGCCTGACCAGCCTGCCTGCCTGACCTGCCTGCCTGCCTGCCTGCCTGACCAGCTTGTATTAGACGAAAGCATGAGACGTGGACAAGATTTCCCCTGCGACCCAGCAGTACCTCCGGTTGAAGTCTTGCCTGAAGACGAGCGTGTGAGGGAGACCCGCACTCTTACACCGGGCTGCACCCTATTGTTGTATCCCAAACGTGTAGAGCTCATCGATGACGACAGTAGGTGTTGTTGTACGTCTGAACCAGCGCGTGTCTCTTTATCCCCGGAAGGCTGGACTACCTTGAAACGGGTGTTATTGGGTGACCTCGACGGTGATAGCATTCACCTGTGTGACGACGTCTACATTTTCCGCGGTCCCTATTTTGCTCGACTCCTCTGTCTCAAGCAAGGTGGTTTTACTCTGGACCCTGATCTATGGACAGCCTTGGAAAAAGTAATCCCCATGGTCGATGAAGTACTATCTCTATAGGAGCCACATAACCCATCAGAATACTGCGTATCACGGACTACACCCGTAGAGCTACATCTGGTCTATAAAACACGTCCCTCTGGATCCTACACCTTCATTTCTACGGTTGCAGAGCCATGGCGGACATCCAGCCCCATGCGACTCGCATTTTACAGTATGCCACCGTGGTGAATTCATTCACGGGTTACCGAGCAGTGGTCCGGTCCATGTTTGCAGATGGCGACGACAACGAGGGACGACGCCAGATCCTGAACGAGTTCACAGAAGCGGTCCTCCACAGAGTGCACTCGATGGACAGGCGTGCCATCACTCACCACTACTGGACTATGACAGCCATCCTTGATGCTCGGGCTATGGACCACGAGCGCTCACGCCGGAACCAGCACCGGCTGGTTGGCCTCATACTAGTCTGTGCCCTATTGACCCTGGCGCTGTGGTATTGACACTATAAATACCAGGGTCAGACAGAGTGTGTGTCATTCACCGTTCGACATTTGGACCAAGCATGTCACCCGTCCTACGAGCCATCCTGCTCCTTACACCCCAGGTGGGGTTACACGTGTATGAAGATAAAGTCACCCTGGTGGAAGACTGTGCAGCTATTTGCTGGGCGCCCGCTGAGACCGTATCGAATACGGTGACGCTACAGCGTGACGGCTGGACCAAATTTAAACGGGTGTTGAGCGATGAGCTCGACGGACACCTCATCCACATAGACAATGCCATCTACGTATACCGTGGACCTTTCTTCGCACGTCTGGGCCGCTACCAAGATGCTACGCGAGGCTTCACCCTAGACCCCCATCTGTGGACAGCCTTGGAGAAAGTAGTGCCTATCGTGGACCAGCTGTTTACACCGGACCAGCGATCATCAAACGAGTTGGAGTGGGCTCGTGCCCTGAGAGAAGCGGCGGCTGAACCCCATGAACAACAACTACATGAACCCGACGACGACGAGGCCATTGATTACCCGGCTGAACTGAGTCAACCAACACAACGGTGGTAGAAACTTGTTATAAATAAACCATACTCTCCGGGTCCATCATCATTGTGTCACCATGAAGCGCTAGGAGAAGGTGTTGGATAACTTATACTACAGTCCCGACAGTCCGGCGGCCTATAGTGCATTGTCGGCTCTCTATCGAGCGGCCAAACCTCAGGGGATACAACGTTCTCAAGTCTGAGATTGGTTAAGAAAACAAGACACCTATACCTTACATCGAGCTGTCCGTCGCCATTTTCTACGGAACCGGGTCATCGTGGGAGGAATAGATGCCCAGTGGCAAGCGGATTTGGTCGATATGAGCGCCTTTGCCAAACACAACGATGGGAATCGATATATCTTGACGTGCATCGATATCCTATCCAAGTATGCGTGGGTGGTACCCAACCGGACGAAAACGGGGGCAAATCTCATAGCGGCGTTCAAAGACATCTTCAAGACCGGGCGCAAACCTTTGTATTTGCAAACCGACGAAGGCACGGAATTCCTCAACAGACCGTTCCAAGCCTTTCTGAAAGCCCAGAAGGTGTTTTTCTTCCATACGTACAACGAGACCAAGGCTTCCGTGGTGGAAAGGTTCAACAGGACATTCAAAGGCCGTATGTATAAATATTTCACCTACAAGAATACAAGGCGGTACATCGATGTTCTCCCGAAACTGGTGAGGGGTTACAATCGAGCCTATCATCGGAGTATAGAGAGAGCCCCCATTACCGTGACCCAACGCAATGAAGCCCAAGTCCGGCGTGTCTTGTACCCCATCCCATCGCAACGAGCACCGAAGGCGGTGTACAAGGTCGGGGACCCTGTACGGATCAGTAAAGTCAAGGGCAAGTTCGAGAAAAGTTACTTGCCCAACTGGAGCGATGAGCACTTCCTGATTAAACGGCGCCTACCCGACAGCAGCGAGTCTATGAACTGGAAGATCTTCAAGGGGAACCGTTGCTAGGGACGTTTTACGAGACGGAATTACAGCCTGTCGTAAAAACACAGCAAGACTACTACACGGTGGAGCAGATTTTGAAAACGGAACGTCGACGTGGCAAACTGTTTCATTTCGTGAAATGGCAAGGCTGGCCCAGTTCCTTCAATTCCTGGGTCGCTGCCAACCAGGTGAAACGACTATAAAGCCAGACACCACTACCGTCCTCCTTCATTCCACGTCCAACCATGAACACGGTGCAACCGTCTCTGAACACAGCGTCTTCCAAAACGCGCAAAGTGCAAGTAGGCTTTGGGGTGATAGTGCTAACCCTGCTGAGTGTGTTGTACGGAGGTGTGTTTTACGACGTAGCCTATGTCAGCACGTTACTTAACCAACTGAGAACACCAGCCACCAGTGAAACCGGTCTACAGAGAGCACCAGTCGTATCGAGCCCAGTCACCACCACCACACCCCGTGTACAAGCCACGTCGAGTGTAAGCTCCACACCTACACCAAGTACGCCCACTACGTCTGAAGACCCACCGGATTTCATCCCTCACAGTGAACCGACAACGACGACCCACGTTGTACCCACCCCCATCATCATCCATCGCAGTGTACAGACAACGACGACCGACGTTGTACCCACCACCACTCCAGTTCACTCGTACGAAATTTACAAGAGCGGGTTACCACGACAACGGATACACCTCGAACCATGGACCCCGTTGGCAGCATCCCTTCACGTGTCTCATCGCAGGACCGACGGGTTCGGGCAAAACGCACTTCGTCAGGAAGCTCCTTCAACACGCCGACAGCATGATCACCCCACCCATTGCTCGAGTCGTGTGGTGTTACGGAGAATGGCAGGAAGCGTGTGCAGCAATGCCCCATATCACGTTCGTGGAAGGCCTACCCAACCTGGCCGATTTGGAACCCGACACCTTGGTGGTTCTGGATGATCTCATGGCGGAGACGGATGCACGGGTCACCCAACTCTTTACCAAAGGCAGCCATCATCGACGGCTCAGCATCATCTACATTGTGCAGAATCTGTTCAGTAAAACAAAGAACATCGGAATATCAGCTTAAATGCCCACTACCTGGTGGTCTTCAAAAACCTGAGAGATACCACTCAACTGCTGCACCT